>DWQX01000983.1:0-32918 GCA_018245475.1 Pharmacophagus antenor
TATATATATATATAAGTACTATAGATAAGTCATCATTTAGTAATATAAACAAAGTAGAATATTAAAAAGTATTAAAAATGTACAAGATTATTACAAAGAAATGTAGGGCTTTAAATTTAAATGTTAATTATGGTCTTTGCATAGTACGAAAGGCTAACTTTATATCAAAGCGGCTTGTATCGAGTCTGGCGTGAGCAAACATCGCCACTATAGGTCGGGGTAAGTACGGGCTAAAGTGTCTAGCCTGCGAAAGACCAGGGCACTTGAGGTATACAGGTGAGAGGATGGATCAAAGACCGCCATTGACCCGTTTGCGGTTGGGATGTTAACATTACGAGCACCTACCATTGTAAATATTTAGAATAATTTCTCGAATGTCCTTGTACTTTCTCGAAATGTCATTACTATGGAAAATGATATATGTATATATGTCTATACGACATCAATTATTATATATCGTTTTGAATTTAAATTTATTACAGACATTTTTTATTGATAAAATAAAAGAGCTAAATGAAATTCAATTTCGAAAATAGCTACATGATGAATTCTATTGAATAAGTCCAGTCTTGTTTGACTAGTCTAAATCGCGAGTCCTACATGCATGGGATTTGGAGGATGTGTTCTTTGTGATGTATTGGTATCCAACAAGAAAGGGTTTTTGAAATCACTCCCCTAAGGGAGGAAGCACATGTCGGCTAGTCAACTACTCTAACATGTGTATATAGACTGTAACACAAGTTAACTAATTTTAATTTATTGTTACCATTATAAAATATTATTTGATATACTTAAAAATGTATAACGATTCATAAAATATTCATAGTAACGGCAAGGGACCAAGGGTACGGTCTTAACACAACAAACTAGGTTAGCCAAAGATTGTACGACGTCAGACCACGATACCGCTGATCTTTTGAAACCATGAGAGGTGCTTGATAACAAAACGTAATGAATTTTGGTCCCTTACCTTCACTCATTAATTATTTCTGATGATACTGATTTTATTAATGTCGAGGGGCTTTGTTATAACTTTGTGTACATACCTTTACATTAATTGTAGCGGTTCATTTACATGTTCATTTGTATTACTTATAGACGTTTTATGACATACGTATGCGATTAGTCGCTCTTTTGATTAAATAAGGCTTACATCTAAATTTATATATCACCTATATGTATCTATGCGTTTGATTACATTATAGTTTTAAATAAATCGATCATTACATAACTCCTTTGAAAGTTTTGAATACATAATAATTAGGCTCATTAAGTTTAGTTATTATATTTTAACTATATTTTCACGTTATTATTTGTAATATTAGCAACAAAGAATCTTTTGAAATGTCATAATAAACAAATCTCGGCTGTCAGAAATTATTATTTTGTTTGTTTGTCTGGGATCAAATATTTAAATTAAACTAGTTTATATAAAAATAAATTTGCATTTACTTAATAATATGTATATTTAATTTCTTTATACAGTTTTAATAATATCATCATAAGATTTAATAATAATATTTTGACGTAAAGCTCATAGATATGTTTACTAAATATAACTTATCATCCAAATAGTTACGTTAACTATTTTCATATTATTATTTACTAAATTACATAGAAAACATTTCTTATAATACGTTTCTTGTGTCTATAGCAATAGAGAAGCTAAGGTTTCCTTAGATTGCTTTAAGAGTTCGGGAAGCACAAAGGGCCCCCTTGCAAACATGATCCGAAAACGTTATAGGTTATTTCCAATATCGTCCTCTATTTTCCTTGTTGTTTGTTGTGTTTAAGATTTGTATGCAGTCTGTAGTTTAGGAGTATTTCAAAACTATAATAGGTTAACAACAGACATAATTAACTTAAAAGTATTTTTAGTTTGAATTTTAATATTGCCAGTGGTGTGAAAAGATAATAAATATTTTTCATTATGAATGTTATTATTATATTATAATCTACGTTATACATTACCTTTTTATTTCTAAATCATAGCATTTAACATATAAACAATTAGTGAGTGATATCGGTTATGAACTTAACTTTAAAAGAGATTAATTTTTAATAAGACCGAAGACAAACGATTCTTAAATTTTTTCTTTTTTTGGCATTTTTGTCACTGAAGTACATTTATCAAACCCATCATATCTAGTTACATTACTACACGATTTACTAATTGAGCACTTCAATATATATTTTATATAAAAAATATATTTTTTTGAAGTGGTAAATTTAAAACGTCTGAACAAATTAAAAATCGACAGTGTCATTAGATCTCTGGTTAATTTTGAAGTTGTTTACCAATAAATATTGTATCATTCCAACATCCATCATATTAAACTTACTATATCTAGTCAAAAAGGTCTCCCTGTTGACCTTTTCTGTTCACATTTCATTAGCAAACTTTTAATATCATCAACTTGATTACAACTTTTACATTTTGGAGAAACATTTTGCAATTTGAGAAATTTAACTTAAAAATGCGAACCTGGGTGATACTATGTAACCATAAAAAACTCTAAGCCTACTAAAATAACAGTGAACAAATCAAAGATCAAGTTACCAGAATAGTAGTTTCTCGTGTTGACCACCAGAATACAGCAATATTGGTATTAGGTTGACAATATGGAAGTGTTAGTAAATTATGTTGATTAGGAAAACCTTACTAACATCCAATTATTTTTTATGTAGGTCCGGAATCGAATCCGGGTTCTACATTATAAGATAAGCGACTTTACGTTACAGAGGCAATGTAGTTTATATATAATAAATAGATATTTTTATAAATTAAAGTAAAATTTCAAATTGGTAATATTATTACGGTTTCACATTGTAAAAACATGAAAAGAATTGTTTTTATTTTTAAAGTCCAGGAATTTATTGGTCGTAAAGTATTACGTTTGATTTCAGTATATGGTAATTCGTGTGTTTAACGTATAAATCAAGGTGATTTGTATTTTAGTGCTTTACGTCCCTGGTCACGCATAAATTGAACTGGGCAAGGAAATTATGCGCCTTTGGCGTCCACATATTGGAAATGTAGTTAGCTTTGCTAGCGTCGCAAGAGAGATGGTTATTGCTCTTCGTTTATTATTCGTACTTTTGTGTTTTAATTTTTAAATACATGACATGAAATCTTGTAAAATTTGAATTAAATTTTTATTACTGTTAAATAATTATCGAAAGCACTATGTTGAAAGGCATTGTTGAATACCGGCGTTTCCCAAGGAACACAACTTGCCCGATCTTCGTACAATGAATCCAGTTTGTGCCATCCGCATTGCGTAGATCGCAGCCCACCATTATCAGCACATGTGTATTTTTATAAATCATAAACGAGGCAACGTTGGGCCTGTTTGCGTTTAGCAACTTTTAATATAAGATGTTATAGATATTGAAACACGGCTATAAACATATCTATCAATTATAACACTGCTTAGCTATAGAAATGCATGCCACGGGAATCGTTCACAAAAAACCTACAGAATACGTATTGTAATATAAAAGTAAATGCATTAATTTGTTATCGTTTATCATATTATGTACAAAACTACTTTTAATTCAAGAAGTTCCAGTATTACATGCATTCTTATCAGAACAGAATTTCACTCCCTTAACACTTTACAGATTAATATGGTAATATCTATAAAATTTTAATCATTGAGTAGCATTAAATAAGCAATTTCATCAAACATTATGATCAGTATTAAAGAAGAAAAAAAAATTAAATAGAACTTTATAGTCATCGAGGCTTATAGTAGGTATAGAAGGGGTCTGCGATAGAGTTATTTAATATACAAATTACCCTAGAAACAAGGCAAAGAAGTAATATTACAGTAAGGGATCCATTTGTTATACTTCATAACGTAAGCCTTATCTTGAAATTTCTTCCGACACTATCAAGTCACTAGACAGTGTCAATAATGTTAAGATTTTATTATCTGATTTAGAAATTTTATGGCTTAAAATTGTGGCGTGCTTCATGTATGCACTAGAGGTGGGCGTCGCAGTCTCTGAGTCATGTGGACTGTTTAAATTGCTTGCTATCAGTAGAAAAGCCGAATATGTTCGAAAGCTGCGATTGTACTTCATATTGGATATCATTTATATCCTAGAACCTGTTCAATGACACGAAAAACTAGATTTATTAAAAAAAATTAAATACTTGTTTAGCACGTGATAAATGATATACTCTGCCCACAACAATAGGTTCGCTGCTCAGGATGCGCCTTTATAGAGTTGATCACAACATTTAAGCACAAAAAAAATATTGTTATTACCACTTATTACGAGTATACTAGATACAACGTCATTCAGATCAGAACACATTAATATTTGTTAACTGTTTTTGATGGTTAGAACTGTTGCTACCTATCCGGATTATTTTATTAGTTTTCATGCCATTTGATATACTGTTATTATAATGTTAATATTATATATAATACCCATAGTATGTCCAAGGAATATTTTTGCTTTAAATGTTTGATGTTCAATTACCTTTCCTTATACAAAAGAACCTGTAATATTTGGATTATTTCTATCTATGTAGGCTTTATTCAAAATTTACCAAAACTTATTTTAAGGTGTCAACATTGAGTTTTTACTAATAAACTTAACGTCTGATAGATATACAAAGCCGGCGAAAAATATTGAATTAAGAATTCTTAAAATTGTTTCCTTGGAATATTTTAGTAAATAGGTGTAAATTTTATTACAGTAAACTTAAAAAAGTTTATTCATGACTTTCATTATTTCAGGGAAAATATAAAAACTGTCCCCAATTAAATGTCGCGAAATTAAGCAAGAGTCGAATTGCTTTTGTATGGGTAATTTACGTTCCTATAAATGGCTAAAAGTTAATGGTAATAAATTCAGCCGGCCTCGTTGTGTTGTCAATCTCGAAGCAGATAACTTTTTGCGGTTCAAATAACTCGCCCGTAGCTAGCGACCAAATATAATTACGAAATATTTCGGTTTGTTTTTATCACAATTATTACATAGCGTCGTTCCCGTTGCTGGTATGGTTCACATTTAATATATATTTTGGTAACGAGACAGCATCGAGGCAAGGTACTGTGCACAGAAGAATTCTTATTTTTTTTTTTATATACATTTCGTAACTCATGTATTACAAAAATGGAATTAGTGTCATTACTGACTATAACTTATGCCTATGTTTAGTCGAGTCATTTATATTTTAAAAGATGGTATAAATTGTTTCAGAAACCCAATCTACGAAATCTTAATACCGAACGCCATTAAAATTTGCACGTACTCGTAATCCATGAAGAAGGTATCAACCGGTTTCATCAAATTATTTTCCATATCGTTCAAACAATCGTCATTAAAATGGGCATGAGTGAAATGATATGAATATGACAAACTTGTGCATACCTCATTTTCGTAACTTGCATTATAGGTTTATAAAATATTAATTTCTACTTTATTCAATTCATTTTTATTGTGGTAATTGGTGCTTACTGAGCATGTCTTTTCTTTATGCACAGTTAGGTCGACTGGAAGGTTGAGCAAGTTTATCATAAAAACATGTCTATAAAGACCATTAAAATTTTATTTGTATTAAGCTTACCGTGAATATTAGAATTACCAGTTTTATGTTTATTGGAAAAGTATAAATTATTGGAACTAATACTTCGCATCAATGGGTACAGATCTAATTTAGTATTGTATTAGTGTTGTTCCTTTGTGAAATAAATTGTCTTTATTTATGAAGATTTTTATGTTCCTTTCTGTCTACAAATCAAAGCATTATTGTAGTTGTAAAAGTTTTAATACATCTTACCTACTCAGTTGTAACACATGTCTGTGAAAATAAATTTGTTATAATTTTATTGCGATAGTGTTTTGTTATTGACTTACAATGTAATTGCTGTTCCTGTAGTTGGGTCTAGCTTTTGTATCAACATATGTTAATTTATATATTTTTTTTTCTAACTGCAAAATCAATCGATATTCTATAGGTTTCATTTATTACTTTTCATTAATGTAGTAGATAACCTGGCAAATCTCGTGATTATTGTTTCACCAGCAGTTGATCTTGGAATGTCTGGCAGTGTTTAGTGGAAATCGATAGAAAGAAAGAAATTGCCCAGATCTCGTTCGGTTTATTCAGCCAAGTGGCTCCAGTGTGCGTTTCTGCACCATTGTGCATACATCCCAGATGATGAACGAAAACTTTGCCTATTGGATCATTCCATGATTTGGCGTAGGTATTCCTGTGCTGTCTAACACAGTTATGTGGATAAGGTAACATATATCATCAATTAAGAGCAACGACTGGTTATGTATCTCCTCTTTCATCTTAAGATTGGATTGGAAGTAACATGAATTCGATATAAAATGTGTTTTAACATGCTATCCCTGTGTTTGCTCCATAGGTGACCTGGATTCGATTAGCACGTCGAAATAATGATAGCAAACATTGTGCGTGTCTGATTTAGAGACCCAGAAGTAAATAAATCAACCATGGTGGTGCCCCAATGAATATAGTTTTCAACACGAGACGGTAAAATGTACTCGTTGACCGTTCTCCATGTGCAGAACCAAATGTAAGAGGTATAACAGTTGATGACGTTCGTAAATAGGGAATGAATAGCGAACATAGGTCATTGCATGTCGATGCAATATTGCAGTACCATCAACGATAACGCAACAAATATTTGTCCGCATTTTCACAAATCATCAAATAATATGCATAATAATTCGTTAAGTTAACTTTACTGGTGTTTTTGCTACACGAAATAACAAAAGTAAAATTAGTATCTTAAAAGCATATCTCACGTTTGTATTTACTACTCTGAAGGGATGTACAGAAATGTATTATCTTATCACTGAATCCCCGAAGTCATATACATACAATATTTAAGATTAGTTGTCATCTCTTTTCCTTCTATATCCTCCAAAACAATAGCTCCTAATATATTAACCAACTCTTAATGACTTCTTGAGAAATTGAGAGCGGTTTTATATTTTCTTTGGGAACAACAAACAACAGAGCAAAATTTAAGTCATGCTGACATAAAAATCTATGATATTTATACCCACCATTCAATGGATTAATCTTGATATCGAAATTATATCCATCTTCTTCTTGCAGTAACGGTATGTTTTTTATATTATTCGCAGTTGCCCAGTAAAATATGTGAGCACTATATCGCGTATTTCCATTGTCATACATTTTGTCTTTTTTTGTTATTCATTTAGTCTGCTTTTATAATTGCTAGGTACAATACCCGTGTCTTAAGATTAGTATACAGTTGGCGCGTGTTTACTTCATTATTTTATTTTACAACACTATTATAGGCTACTCGATAATACTTTGATCATTCAAGCCGTACGTAAAAAAAATATTTGTCCCAAATTTAATTTTCTTCATTAACTGTCTCTAATTTTCATTAGTATTTCAATCGAATACCTTCATCAATCACGATGCTCACACATTCTAAGAATAAGATTTTACTTTACAACTTGACAACTTTAGAAGTCGAGCGAATTCAGCGATAACACCGTGAAGATTTACCAAGTGCTGTCTGGCCGGCTCCAATCACATCGAGAATGTTTCTGCATTACCTGCCAATGATCATTTGCAAAATCTGTAGGCTTCGTAATTTTCGACGGTACGCTGCTGCTGTTTAACGCTGATTGCCTGAACAACTGTTTAAGCTAACTTCAGGAAGGCAATGCCCAAAGAGAAAATAATGGTAATATTTGCAGGAAGCAGACTGTAAATTAGATAATATACTCTTCGTCTTCATCTGCAACCATCCATGCTCAGAGGCTAGCTTTGGAAGTCGACTCGTACGTCGCTTCGTACTGAGAGAGTGCGAACACCTTTGTCTAGACTTCGAAGCAGAACAAAAAGGAAAAGAAGCAAAACTAGCTACGTCGGAAGATAAAGATAATTCACCTAGATCTTGTAGTTCACGTTGTTCTAGTCATCATCATTACCAAGACATGACCATGGCAGCTAACATACCTGGTGAAACAATAATTGGCACTTTAGATAACGTCCAAAGCGTACTCACACAATCGTTTGTCCCTGTCAACACGTCACTATCAATGCCGTATTGCATAATCGTCAACCAACCAAAGTAGTCGTAATACACACATGTTATAAGTAATGAAAATGACATTGTAACGACAAAGAAAACAACAATCAGCTGTACCATATATCAGCAGACTCTATAACAAAGTTTGCCCATGCAATTACTACCTTGTTAGATTGCCCCAGACACCTCCGCCGTGATTTGCCAAGCGCCAGAATATTTTTTACACAAGTTCTATCAAATACATTTCTACTATCTGTACGGGTTATCGTAGATTTAGAGGCCACCCCATCATATCTCTTACTGGAGACCTACAAGTTGAGAGATTGCATCATCACACGGGGCTCATGTCGTACACCGATCTCGATTATTTTGGATCGTTTACCGGAGCAGGTGGTCGTCGTCGATAAAAGCGGGACGTCGTTGGTGCCACGGTGAACCACGAGCCTTACGGACGCGAATCGTCACTTCACCAGAATTGTCGCAATAATTTCGAGTCACAGAACATTTCTGTGCTCGGTGTCTGCGAGAATACCTGCTCCCGCTATGTAGAAGAGAACCTTGATACCGAATATAAAATCGTAGGGAACGTGGTGCTCATCGCGGAAGCTACATTGCTGTGTGGTTTATGGGCACTGGGTAGTTTTAAAAACGTTCCCTGACCCAAACGGTCAGATACGCGTAGTAGATCTCCTCACGAAAGGAAGCAAACTGTAGGATGCGAGTCGAAATCAATAGTGTAATCGTATAGAAAGTACTTGATTCAAATCAACACTTTAAGCATTTATATTTGGGCGTTGAAGATTATCTCTTTGTTGATTTCTGCAATGATCTGGACCATTTTTCATTTCTAACCTAACCATTTCACGGGTCACCTCTCTTTGCACTTGTGTTTGAGCAGCAACAAGTCAAGCCGTATTAGAGCTCTTCTCCTGCGATTTCTTATCCTTCTTAAGTGAAATGGTTCGCAATATTCAAATTTAAAATTCAAATTAACCGTAACCGGTAATATGTACAAGCATTTTTTTTTTTCAAAACAAATCACAGACACCATAGAACAAAAAAGTATTTCACTTTCGCTTGTTAGCTTATGTACTGATCAAGTTAACTGAATGACATAATGATCTGGAAAACGCATAAAACGATTTGACTTTTTTTGAATAGTTGTCATTCTTTTTTCTAAATTTCTGTTTATAAAACCAGACATTTTTACCTTACTTTTCCATATTTTAATAGTTATTTGGGGACGTGATGAATTCTGCAAATAAGAAATCGTTTGGTGGTCTAACCGTTCTTTTTGAATTATCAAGTTTAGTATGATAAAACTATTTAACTCACTAATTTGCAGGAAGCCTTAATTTTTACGGGATAAAAAGTGTTCTTAATGTTATTCCATACAATGAAGGACCTACTTGCCAAGTTTCATTACAATCTGTATAGTAGTTATTGCGTGATGCGCAGTCAAAAAGACCGATAGACAAAATATCCAAAAAATATTAATTAATTTTAACTCTAATCCATTAAAACAAATTTTATAAGTTTTAAAGCAAATAATAACTAATGCAATAATAATAATATTAAAAGTTTCAATCCAAAGAATGTACTAAATATTTTGATCTATTCAATGTGTTCGTATACTTATTTATTACAAATAAATTACGATAAAAGTATCAACATCAGAATTGACATTGAAGTTCTTAGCGTAAATTAAGCTTTGGCCTTTAAAAAAGTCCATGGCAATGTGCAACAACCACCGGAATCATTTGATTAATGGACGCCCAGACTAGTCGATTTCTTTTTTCTTTTAGTTTGTCAAACAAATTTTATTTTATTTTAACACTTTTTCACTCCTTTTGGTACCTTGAAGTTTACTTTCTAAACTATTTTTAATTAAAATTGAGCATTTGTATTTATCTTACGTAAATTACCATTCAAAATGTTTATTATAGTATTTTCATTGAACAATCTTTTAAATATATTGGATTCTTGTGTTCACTGTAAAAACTTTTTATTTCAAAACCACCTGTACTTCAACCATGACTTTGAAATTGTCTATTACAATTTAAATAAATTTTATAGAAAGGGTCGTGTTATTCATCCCACGCATTCTTTATTGGCCGGAATTGCTACTAAACGTTACCAATGAGTGGCTAGTCGTAGTGTACTTACGATATCTAAAGACTTGCACGCAGAGCGGATGCCCGTGTAATAAAATGCAGGATAAATGGAGGTCGCAGCCTCTTACTAGTATCGATACAGTCCAGCCACATAACTGAAAGTTAAGTTCTTCTAATTTTGTAACATCAATGCTGAAAATATATTTATCTCATTATTAAATTATAAATATTGTTAAGTTTTAATAATGCCCGTGACCTGGCAGTCTTTAAAGAGAAGTGTTTAGTAAGATTTTACTTTGAAATTAATGATTGTTATTTTATTTAATATCAATAATAAATTGTAATTTTTAAAGTACGAAATATGGTACAGTGTAAATATCCTAACTAAAGTCTTATTGCTTAGGGTCTCGTTTCTTTGTTTATAATATGGTTACGGAAAAAAAATTAAGTTCTTACGATCTTCGAAATGCGATATTTAAGAAAAAAATTGTACCCTTATACGGTTACCTTATAAGGATACAACTTTTTAATAAATATTGATAACCGTCTTATTAAAATACCATAACGCAAAGCGATTGCTTTTCCTACCAATGTTTATTTTAACAATGTTTTTGTCTGTTTTACTACTATCGGCTAGCAATAAAGAGATGGTAATAGGGGAAAAATGTTGAATCATGACCCTTATTCCCAAATATTTGTTTACATCTCGTACATAAAAAGAGCATATTAAAATTTATTAGGGGACGCGTCGTCAAGGAAATGTAAGCAAAAGAAAAAGGGATGTTAATCCAAAACTATTTGATGTTGCTGCTTCAGTTTTTGACTGTTTGTTTATATGGCGCTGTACACGACCGGGGCGGTTGGTTAATATAGGGGAGAGAGTGAACTCCGTGAGTTAAGTGAAGAGAAATATTTGCACGATAGATTAAGTTTATTGCTATTTGGAAACTTAAGACGTGTTTTCCATTAAAAGGTAATTTTTTAGTGATATTAAATCTTTTAATTAAATTTTTAGTCGCAGTGTAATTATGATTGATTGAAATTTTTACCTAATACCGGAAAAATAAAAGAAAACGTACAAATAATTAGGAAAATAAATTTATTATTTTAATTAGTAATAATAAATTAAGTCGTAACTTATGAGTTCTACTAAAAACTTTAGTAGATTTTATTGTTCCTTATACGAAAAGACTTTATAATATTAAGAAAAAAAACATTTGCAATTTGTTTAGTAGACCTTTAGTAAATTAATAAATAATAATTCCTACTGTAGCGGTTCCTTATTCTTCCGCATGATTAGTACTTTCACGCAAATCAGTTCCGATGTTATTCGATTACATAAACGTTAAGGATATTTATAAAATTAAAATTTTAGTGCGTTTCTATATCTGGTAAAGTATTTTATAGCAATGATAAAACAAAATACGTTAAATGAAAACAAGATGAATATATTTTTTAGTAATTACGTTCGTCTAGAGATTAATGAAAGAAAAACTTTTTATTTAAATAGAGACGGAATAAATAAGTGCGTGTGTCACGGATAGCGTCGATGAATTACAAAGTTATAGGCTAGTGACACATTTTACCGCAAAAACTAGCACTGTCCGTGATTGGAAACGGGCGTATTCAATAATCCATTAAACCATAACGCGTTAGTTTTGACAGATGACGCGTTGCGCCGGCTTGCATGACTGATGGGTGACCTGGCACGCCTGCCAATGCAGTGCTCGATGTCAGTGTAGAATATTGAAGCCATTTAAAAAATACATTGTTAACGTACAACGTATGCATAAAAGTTATTTGTTAATCTTTCTTAAATTCTAGCATATATCACTGTTTTGAAAATATACTTATCGTAAAATACTAATAACATCGTAAATTTCTAAGGTAGTATTACAAGCAGCATTTAGTACTTCAATCTTGACGTACAAACAAACATTATTGTAACGGTGAAAAAATAAATTAATAAATATATTCATTAATATGTCAAAATTTATTTGCTACACTTTTATTTTTTAAACGTTGTTACATTTGCAGTAATGTCTTTTAAAATTTTAACGTAGCGTTCGAATTACTGCTTATTGCTAAATATGAAAAAGGATTTATGCGTCTTAAATCCCAAAGTAAAAATATGTATTTTAACAGTCAGAATCTAGTCGGAAAGAATGGAATATTGAATCATTTACCATTGATATAAAAATCGGTTAATAGAATCTCATTTCACTAACTTCAACTTCACTGATTTCATGTTCATTTTATATTTATCTCGCGAATTGTATTATATGCCACAAATATAAGACAAAACATTGAGTAATTTTACACGGAATACTCACATCTCATATTATAGGTTACAATATAATGCTCAATTTTATTTTCTTAAAGGTTGCTATAACAGCATTGATATATTAATTCAATACTACATTAAAACAATTTAATTAATCATAGCGACGGCCTATAGTTTAATATACGTCCGTCATAAATTTATGCTCCAATTTAATTTCCAAAATTATTTGCCAAATTTTCCGAACAATAGCTTTATGTGATTTTAATTTAATAAAATGTTTGATAAGGTTTTATAACAATAGCGGGCAACCGAATAGCGACAATTGGTGATATACACAAATGAAAGATGCCAAATACAATATAACTGATTGTTGACAAATATAACATATTTCTTATTAACGATCCTTACATATTTAAAATAAATTTGTTGAATGGTTTGCGGCATGTTTTTTTACTAAATGTTTTGTAATATAGTCAAAATGTTCTATGAATTGTGGTAATAGTGACTGGCGATATAAATTTTCAAACCATTTAAAAAAAATACCTACGACCTATTGCTTTTTTCACAGCAATTATACGACAATTACTACGCGCTTATAGAGTAAACATATTAAACACAATGATCAACTACTTTAATATTAAATTGCCGTATTATATTTTTTATTTTGTAAAAATGTTTGTGGTTAAATTTTCTTTTTTGACGTATAATGAAGGCCATTCTTACTATTCCATCTGTCTAACTTCCATCCAGTGACGGTGCTACCACACAAGTCGAAAAATACTAATTCTGAGCTAAAGTGTACATGAATTAATATTAATAAATTATATTTGGTAACAGAAATTTAGACGACGACGAAGACAAAATTTGAATAAACATCACATTTTATAATTTTGACATTAAAATAACTATGTTTAGCCCTGTAGCCACGCCATAGCTTTCACATATATGAAGTTACATATCATAAAAATAATTTTTAAGAATTTGTTTCTTACTGTAAAGGAATTTTATTTAAATTGCTAAATATTACTTTGCAGGAGTAATTCAGTTATATTTTTAAAAAGTTATAAAGATGAGAATATCATAAAACATTCCAAAGTGTTAGTAATAAACGTAATATGTTTTTGTTTACATAACAAAATTTGCTCAGACTTCGTTTATGTTATGCACCAGTAAATATTTCATATTTAGATAAGGAAATTGGTAGTTGTGTTCCTACCATGTAAGTTTCGCTGGAAGTTGCCCCGTTTGCCTTCACATTGTATTGTAAGGTATCGTAGTTCAACGTAATGCGCATTGCGGGATACGCAAGCAGGATACTTTAAAAGTCCGTAAGAATACTATTTCATACTTACCCTATTTGGGAATTGCCTGATTCTAAAGTTTACGTGCGAATCCTGCAAATAAACTATATATTTCATCTGGTTTAAGCTACTTGTTCGAAGAAAAGTACCAGTTATTTGTTTTATTAGACTAATAAAATGGTAAAATTGGTTATATTGCAAAACATTTCTAGTTGTAAATTATATTATGTCAAATTTTATATTTCAACTGTGAACCAATTTCACAATATAAATTTTAAATTAAGTTATAAAAATAATTTGTATATTTTGGCGTTTGTTTCTTTATATTTGAGATTTTACTTGGAAATATTAACATATTTAAATCTTATAAAGTTTTACATTTTTATTTATTTCTTTCATTGCATCGGTCTAATCTGTTTATTTTGTTTACATTAATTTTTGATGACAGGTCTTAATGAGGGCAAAAGGAGTTATTACATTTTGGTCAGGTACGTATACTTAAAAATAGAAACAATTGTTTGGATTTTCATAAAATTTAATTAATTAGTATATTTACTTTTTCTATTCATTGATGTTTAAACTTTCAAATTACCATGTAATTAGGAGACTTTAGAGAATAATCTGTGTCAATGCTAATAATGGACATATCGGCGTCTAAAAACAAAAAAAAGTGTTAAATGGGAACGTAAGGAAAAGAAATAACATTTGAAATAGTCTAAAGAAATTATCAGGCACATGTAATGCTACATTATTATTTTTAATTTATAATAATTTTGCTTAGCCATGTGGCGTTTATGAATTTCTGCACGATACGGTTTAACGCTTGACAGTGAACATTATATTTAATTTCTAAAATATGTCTTGGTTTTCTCTATAAAGCTATTCTGATGAACGAATGTCAAATGACATTGACAGTTCGCTATTGCAGGTTTTGCAATCATAATAAATTAAAAAGTTTTTTTACAATGAATCAAAGCTAAATTAAATAAAGTCTCAATTCGATAAACGGATTAAACTACATTATTTATTTCTTTAATTTTATAAGTTGTACGAGACATATATTCTAGGATCCCGTTTAAGTATGGGACTTGGGTTTTATCTTAACCTCTTACTTTTCCATTAGTTTTTATAGATTTTAAAATTATAACAATGGACTCAAATTATAGGGTTACATTTTATTCGACAGAAGTTTACATGAATCCTTCATACCAAAAGAGGTTCGTCCCAAACCATGTATACGGTCCAATGTTCGTTTTCAAATAAAGTACAGACATATGTGGTTTTACATACAATGCTTGGTGGGCGTCTCGCACCACTCTAGTGTTGCCGTGACTAGTTTACGCCGGGGGGCATGCACGCGTCCGGTTTTTTGTTATTCATGTTGATTTTATGCCTATTATTATGTTAAAACATTTTCGATTTCTTTACATTACCGTTTTTGTAATGCGACGTTCATTATTCATCGAATAAACGGTAGCTATTCGTTTACAACTGAATGGTACGAGTTATTTATTGCCGTTTGAAAATATGTAATTGAATAAAAAGGTATGCCTGGATCGGGGACTTCTGATATAATATTATAAATGTAACTATCGATTTCACTCACAAAAGTTTTGAAAATTTGTTTCATTCATTTGTAGGTGTTTAATATATCACGTTTATCGGTTTCATCAGTTTACACCAAGCAAATAATTTATGTAATTCTTTATATTTTTTGACATATTATTTTAGAATAGCTGTCGGCGTCAGAATTCCATATAAATATAACGTAGGAGTCCATATGCAAGTTTTTGTATAGTACGTTGTACAATCGTAGACTACATTACTTTTTACTACTCAAGTACTAGTCTTTATATAAAATTTACATGCTCTACAATTTTGTGTCAAATTGTACTGTTTATAAATAAAGTACATCATTCATATTTATGGGATTACTTTTTTAATTATGGTACTAAGAATTCGTTGATATGGTAGTATTTTTTATAAGTAAATCTGGAAAGGTATATGAGTAAGTTATTATTAAGAATTCACGAATGTATAATACACATGATAATTAAAACTATGTGCATTACTTCACATTAAATCAAGTACATATTTTTATGAAAGCTTTCTGTTAAATAATTCATATCTTCCATGGTGAATTTGATAGCAGCCGATGTACCGGTAGAACTGGGAATGTTGTTTTTGCGAATAATTCCTAGTGAAGAACATGGTAAAAGCGATAATAAAGGAGAACAGTTACTTTATTTATTATTTAAATTTAACTAACGAGTAAGTCAAAGAAACGTCTCGGTAATGCAACACAAATTACATAACGATTAATGAAGAAAATGAAATCATTAACAACAGTTTATACTTATAACATTAAGAAATAATATGAGCAGAATATCACTTTAAGGGAAAGTGATACGTCTGCTAATAACAATTTAGGATGTTTACACAACATTGTCGCCGCCATGTCACTTACATTAAAAGACAAACTCAATTATTTTTTATAAAACAGAGTTTGTACAATTACTTTTAATCGTACATATTATTTAAGTTCGCAACGCATCTTCTTCTGAGAAAATTTGCAAGAAATTCACAGGGTCTTGTTATTGTGATCGTAGCTACAAATTGAGAAATACAGTGTACAATTTAACAAAAGCAATTCATGTTAAATTTTTTTATGGGATAAAACTTGACCTCGATTTCACTTGATGTTAAGTGACGTTGAGTCCGTAGCTGGTGAAGCGCATTCGTCCTGAATACTTTTGGCTCTATATATGTGGCTGCCGAAACACAGCTATGCTGTTATGGGTACAGATTGATATTGGGGGTGCTAGCTAGCCAGGTGGGTTCGAGAAACCCTACTATCATCCAGACTCAAATTACTCTTGTGGCCCAGGAATCGAAACCGGAACCGCCGCGTTACAAAGCAAGCGTGTAAAGTACTGCACCACGGATGTCGTCAAATAGTGAAATACTAAATTTCCATGCGTCATAAATCTTTAATATTCTATGCAATAACATGATTTTTACCGTAAAATATGTTTATCAAACAAAAAAATATTTATCATTACACAAATTTATTATTTCTTTTAATAATTTGTTGCAAAAAAATGAAAACTGATCCTTTAACGAATTCAAAGCACATCATGCAGCGTAATAGTAGGTATAGCGAGTGTGTTTCTTTTTTACAAATACTAAATACGTACTTTTCGATATTCCAGTTTTTCCAGTAGGAATATTTGCACACTACTTTCGTGGTATTTATATCACCCACAACCTTCAGTTCGTAATTCTGTCCCTTCTCCTACAACATTTTTATACAGAAATGGGACAGGATCGAATCATAACAGCATTACGACCTCGTTGAGAATTTTTTTACTTCTATTTCCATTAAAATATTTTCACTAAAGTGATATATATTTTTAAAAAGATTTAATTTTCAATGAGGCAGGCTGTAAATGGGTACATATGGATTATTGCAATTTATCATTAAACGTCTCACGTGTTATAATATACAATAATTTTACACCAGAACGCTTATTAACTTCTATTTTGTGTCGCTGGTAAAGCCTGGATTGTTAGCGTTATTTGTATGCGCGTTTGAACACCTCTTTATGTTCCTTTTATGGTATGGTGTTAAATTTATTTGTTGGCCTGTACTATAGCCTATTGAAGTAACTGAAATAAATGAGATTCTTACGTTATTTTCTTCCTTTACATTTCTTTTTAACTAAAAATTAAAGGATACTCTGTGATCCAAGACAGTAATAGCCCACTTTTGTTTTGGGTTTATGTGTAATTTTTATAGATATTATTTAAGAAAAATTGGACAAATGTGCAAGCGGTTTAAGTTATAATATAGCGGCATAAAAAGACACCGCGGAAGTTTCGTTTGCATTACATATCTTTGAGAAACATTAAAGAAAATATCATTTTTCCATTTTGTGCTTTACGTTATTGCTGAAGAACACGAGAGTTCATGAAGGTTAGCTGTTTTATTATTTTTGTTTTAAGTTGAAATATGTTTTATAATTCATCAACTGCCTAATATACGTATATCTATTTATGTAAAAAAATCGTAATTTGATTATAACAGTTATAGGTAACACGCACTTATTACGCGTCTAATACTTAGTTGTATAATATATAATAAGTACTCAACATTTTTCTAATGAATGTTGGTGGGCTTTATTAACATATTATTTTGATTTGAGAAGAGATTTTTTCATTAAAATATGTATATATATATCTCCTTAAACTATAATAGAATTTCGTTTTTTTTTGTAGATCGAATAAAGTACAGCCTGATAGGAAATTGGACACCTTTTTACGTTATGACATGGTATTCGTAGATACAAGCGAGAGGAAATAAGTGGAGCAATTTTATTAAAATTTAATATCGTTTTCCGTGATGTACGAGGATGGCAATCCAATATGCATTTATCCCGCTGATATTGTGTAATTTGACTGTGCGATTTATTGATCGTTCTTAATTTTGCATTAAAAACTACGCGAAAAACTGAAGTGATTTGAAAACTATAATTCCAACAACAAATTTTTTTCAAGCTACATGGCATTTCGATGGTACATACGAGTACGTTATTTTATTCTTAGACACTTTAATTTTAAAATTCTTTGATTGGAATCCGAACACTAAAATAAAATAAAAATAATGTATTGCACAAATTGTGAACCAACAAATCTTTATACATATTTTGACAAAAATATGCTATTACCCATCTGAGATGCAATTACTTTTCAATGGGGCTTACTTAAATAAATACTGTTTATAAAATTGGTATACATTCGCTTATCTCGTTTATCCTATGCAAAGCCTTCCATTTAAACGGGCGTTACAATCGGTAGTCACTTAAATTCTCGTAAAATATCCGGCAAATGATGCGTAGGCGTGCTACTTGTGGAGATATAAAAAACGGATTACCGTCTCTTGTGATATAATCCGTGTAAATAAGAAAGATATTTCCATCGATTTTGTACGGGATTGGTATTACTTTTCATTTTGAAATGTAAACGCACTGTCAATGTTTGATATTAAGGTACACGTTTTTATGTTATGTCTTAATATTTTGATCGGATAAAAGAAAAATAGATCGAAATATGAATAAGTACATTAGAAGTATGATAATTTTGTTAGAATAAATTTGAAATTTTGAATGGTGCATTATATCGTTACTTAAATAATTTCTTGACATTCTTCTTATAACAGGCAGATCCAGTGAACTTTGTACTATTTACTAAACACTCAATGATTGCTGTGTTACATTTTCACTGAACTTAATTTGATTTAACTGGTGATCCTTTTCTGAAATCCCAAGAATGTCCATTATATTACGTTCATAAAATCCTATGTTTTGCGATAACATTATCTAGTGTTAATTTGTTAAACTATACACAGTATATAATTCATAGATTCAAGTGTTTCTTTGCGAAACTCCATGACTAAATAAAACAAAAATTAATTTGCTAATTTCCGATTTGCATAATTGCAAATACTATAACTAAAACACAATCCCTTGCCCGATGGCGGGTGCTCGAACCCGTAACATCTGAGGATGCCACGTGTGCATTTTTGTAATTGGAACTGCTATTTTATATTTGAAAGTATTTGAAAAAACTGTCTTTATTTGAAATAAAAATTTAAACTTTTTTTTTGTAAAATAATGGTTTCGTTTATTTCGTAATTATGGGTTTTGATTCATACAAATTAGCTGAAAGCATTAAATAAACTTTACTTCAACTTTGGTATCCGCTAACTAAATTAACATATCCAATGTTTCGTCTTAACTGGTTCCCACTTTTGAATTTCCTATTAGTGTTTACAAAGGCAAAGTCAATATGTGGTAGCCCAAAATTTTAATATTAAATGCTTCAACTTGTAACTTAAGTAAGTCTTATTACGGTAACATAGAGTTATCTTTCGCACATCGAATTCGTTGATTGTGAAACGTAAATCCACTAGGCCTGTCTATTGTTGAGATTTGTTTACAAAATGTCTGAGTTATTGACTTTGGCGTGAGAATTGGTTTCTAACGTTCGTAACGCTGGTAGGTCCGATCGATCAAACAACTGACATACTACTGTTAAACACTTCTGGTGTCTAACTATGTAAATGAATTGGTAAGCGCACTTTTATTGGGCGATACGACATGCTCCATTTAGAACTTGGTATTAGTAATAATTTAGACGTGCCATGAACGTGTAACAACGCCTCCTATTACAGTAATTGGGTGCTGGTAAGCATGTAAAACACCTTATTTACTTAATGCGAGTTTAAACAATCTTTGTAACTCAGTAATGTTTGGTCATACAAGTATCATTTGGCTTCCGGATATAGAATGAATTTAATTCTATGAAAATTTTTTTGCTCATCGCTCTATTGCAAGTATATATTAAAGTCGTGGATGTCCCGATACTATGAACAATGTTCATCGTGTCCTTATTAGTAAATCAATTTTGAATTTCTAAACTCATATTAAGAAGTACGGCAGCAGAAAGCTAACAGATAACTTCATTTATCTTTTACTTAGCTTTTATATCATTGAAGAATTAATTTGCAAGTTATTATACGTTGTTATTATAAGTATTTAAAATTATGAACTAAATATTAAATATTTAGTTTATAATTTTCAGTAAGATATAAAGTAATACTGATTATTTTGAGGACTTACTTATTCCTGTAAAAAGTGAACAGGAGTTTTAGTCGAAAATGATATATTTTATTTGAATTAATAAAGTAGTGATAATATTTTAACGCAACATAATCAATGTGAACAAATATATTGTTAAAGACAAATTGAGTCCATAATGCACTTCCAAAGTATTCAGAGTTAGTTTGAGCGGAAGCATGAGTTAATAAGCACCGCATAGAGTTTTAATTGTACCCCAAGTGGAGTTAATTATATAAAGTTAGTAACGAATTTGAACGTGTTTTACTTGTAAAGGCATACGTCGTTCCATTCAACTTGCTTGATGGGTAATTACAAATTTTAATGATTTTTGATATTAATTAGTTTGAGACAGTAACAGTTTATAACTTACAATAGAACACTGAATATTATGGGCAGTGCTTTTTAACCAAATTTATATTCTCGTAAGAAAGCATAGTTACTTAAGCTTTAAATACTGTTATTAAATTTTATATTATTTCGGTTAAAGGAATTGACAAAAATTACGTTAATTCCAAACATGTATTAACTTTGCCATGACGACTGTAGTTTTAAGGTAAATTTTTAATTATTTTTATTTTCAACACCATTGAAAATCTTACGTGTTGCGTAATTTTGATACATCGTGTAGGTATAAAATAATATAATTATTGTTAGCATTATTATAACTGCGATGTCGCAATCGAATATCTCAAATAAAGTCAGGTGGAACTTTTTAATATGATTCGTGACCGTGACGATTTCTTCTGAAACGGACTATGCGAGAGTGGACCATTTGCGAAGTTAATGATTAAACTTAATTACGTTCAAAGTCTTAAGATTTATTATTTTATTCTGTAGTTACCTTTGATCGAGTTTTAATACAAACTTATATTTGACACAAAAAAAAAGAAATGTTTTTACAACCCATTGACATCTTGTGTAATACAAAACAATGAAACCTATTTAGAAATATTACTCTAACGACAGAGGTTATAAAGTTACTCTTTGACAGAATATCAAGTGTCTTCAATATTAACATCCTGCATAAAGTAAACCAACTTAAAGCTTCTGTGATACGAAACACGTGTATTGATTCGTTCCGATTCAGCACCTCAAAAGGCCGTCACATACAAAAAAAATTTTTTTCGATTTCCAATTAGTGTAACTGGATACATAATAATCTTTATATATTTAATTCGTTGCAATGTCATTTTTTTTAAAGTCAGACTAGGCAAAGGGTTTACGTGATGGAGATTGATCGTCACCCATAGACAGCCGCAACAGTCAGAAAGTTGCAGCTTCTTTGCTGACCTTTAAGATAGGATTAAGCTTTTTTTTAAGGTCCCCGAGTTCTATTACATTTCAGTGTAGTTATGCGTGGTAAAAAGTTGCGCTCAAAACTTCCCGTGTAGTCATTCAGGTGGAATTTGGCGTTGTTTCCTGTACTGAAATGGTGGAATACAGCGGCTAGAATCAATCCCAACAATAATTAATTAATCACTTTAGTAATAAAATATAACAGCTAAGTGTGTAGATGATGGAAATCAGTTTTTTACATTGAAAAACATTGCGTCAAAATTTATCCCAAGTCAGAAATAGTTTTATTAATTCACAGTCTAGTAATTAATATATTTTTTTCATATATGTGGAAAAGACGTTTACCTGATGTTGAGTGATACGCATACCTGTAACAATGTGGAGCTAAGGCTATTTACATAGTACCACATTGCGTGGTTCACTTTAATACGATACATGGTGAGTTTAATTATAATATTAATTTCTTTTTCTGCATTTCGATTCTCTTTAATACACAACATATTTATGTATTAATGTTTATCCGCAGAAATGAACCCTACGGTGATTTTCGTCAACACGGTATCTTCAAACATCTACAAGTAAATTAGATTCCTACAAATTTTTGACCGTTTCAACAATAAATACCATGTCACTTTAACACAAGTTTTTATGTATAAACTGGCTAGTTATAATTTATTTAAAAATATGATTACTTATTAGTCAATATAGGGTACCTTCCAAATTCAAAACTTCCCTCTACATTTTCTGCGAGCTAGTTAAAATTATCGTGTCTCATTGTAAAATGGATTTGCGTCGAGAACATTTTCGCGCTATGATTTTTTGCGATTTTAAGTGTCGCTTGAAACTGGACGAATCGTACGATAGACTTCAAATGGTATTCATGGATGAAGGCCCTTCTAAGGCAACCGTGTGTCGTTGGTATAATGAATTTAAGCGCGGTCGACTAGCTTTGGGGGATGAAGAAAGAAGTGGTCGACCTTTGACGGCTGTTACGAAAGAAAACGTGCTAGTAGTGAAATATTTGATCCTAGACAATAGACGAGTTACATACCAAGAGAATCAGTATATACTGCAGATTGGATCAAGAAGCCTTCGCGAGATTCTACACATACATCTTCGGGTGCCGAGGATAGTTTCACGCAGGGTGCCGCACAACCTCACCGATGTTCAGAAGTAGGCAAGGGTGGAATGGTGCCACGACATGGTAGACAAATTTGAGGCATACTCGTCTCGGCGTGTTTACGACATCGTTACAGGTGATGAATCCTGGATTAATCAATACGATCCAGAAACGAAGCACCAGTCGACGGTTTGGGTGTTTCAAAACAAATCGACGCCTATTATATTAAAGCGACCTAGAAGTAGGTGGAAGATTTTGATCGCAAGCTTTTTGAATTTGATTGGTTACCTGGTGTCAATTCTTTTAAAAAACCAAAGCAGTATTAACGCCGAATAGTGTACTACTAAATGCTTGGCAGAAGTTTTCTATGTTGTGAGCAACAAGCGAGCAAACACAGAGCTCCGCGGGATACTGCTCCATCACGACAATGCGCCCGCCCACACCGCAATCAAAACGGAGGATTTCCTAGACAGCACACCGTTCAAACTCTTGAGTCACCCTCCTTACAGCTCTGACCTAGCACCGTGTAACTTTATTCCCAAAAATAAAAAATCAGTTCCAGGAGATACAATTTTTATCGCCGGATGATGACGTATCTGCGGCGGATTGAAAAAAGTGTTTCGAAAACTGTTTCAGATGCATGAAACTGTATAGAGGCTGGTGGAGAGTACTTTGAAAAGATGTAATAATATATTTACCTATAGAACATTTTTTTTAGTGTCGCAAAACTCTCTGAGTGTCCCACGTACGAAAGGAATATTGTTATAAATCTCCATTTACTTTTTATAATTGAAGAACAAATAAAAAGAAAAAAAAACTAATCAAAAGTATTACAATAAAACTATTGTTTGTACCTAACTTAGTTCAATTTTAATCTTTTTTAACGACAAATAAAAGTTGAATCATTCTAACTTGATTAATGAGATGAGCGTTACGAAATGGGTTAGGAATTTATATTAATTGTTGCTGCAACCGCACGCTACTTGTTAACTCATAATACCCTTGATTAGTCCGATCTGAGAATTCATTTTGCGTGACTGATTTACTTATTACTTTTAATTATTTGTCGCCAACGATATTTCAATTCGTTATGTTCTATAAATAGATATTCATTATTTTCGTTTAACAATTTACAATAAGTATTTTAGTAAGAATAGATTTAATATTTTATATTAATAAAAATATATTGAATAAATTGTACTTGCAGTAGAGGATGAATCCAAGGTAGGTGATCGATTCCTTCTAAGGGATGAGACAGTCGAAAAGGGTGTATAAATTCTAATGAACTTTTTTTAGAGTAAAAATTAAGTCTTCACTTTTTTTCAGATTAACCATTCCTATGACCTTCCGCTTGTCTTACACTTTTTTAAACTTATTATTTGGGCATGAATCTACCAGAGTAGGTCTTGCCATCCATTATCATTTGTAAAATAATTAAGTTTTTGCTAAATGATTTTAAACTATAAATAAATTAACAAAGAAGATATTTTTATAATATTTTTTGAAGTAAAAGATAATATATAATGTTATGACTTTATTGAAAATTATACAAAATTTTTGATGAATACAGCACTTCGTTAGGAAAGAACATTTCATATAAAGAAATCGGTAACATTGTTGAAATTTCATAAAATTATACCTAGGCATGAATTTATAGTGCACTATATACAGGGGAGATAAACATGTGCATCGGCGGCAGAACCAAATGTACCTATGTACTTATCATACCGTACAACGTTCTAGAACTTTCATTCTATCTATCATGTATTATACCATTTATATTATTTGATCAAGTAAAAGTTTAAACGAGCAAAGAGGAATAGTCTTTACGTTAAATGTGATACTAGCCTTTACCTTTTTAACGATTTATTTCTTAGTTGCCCCAGAGAAGATGAGAGGTACTGTTTCTATTTCATTGTGTATCATATACAATAGTATTATACTGTTATGAGAGTTTCGTGTTCGTAATAGTTCATCTTGCACTATAAATAATTTTATTCCCCGTAAGAGGTTTAAGTTGATCTCTCCGTCAATGCTTTCTTCACGTTAACTGAGACATTTTTATTTTGTAAATATTATAATGTCTTTATTATATCCTTCGTACACAGTAGCTATTTTTAGTCTACTCAATTATTATCCTGCTATTGTAATACTGCGAGTGTAGAATAGTTTTACTGTTATGAAATATTTATAAACATGTTATTAAACTAGCATTTAAATGATGTATTATAAACGTGATATATTGCTAAAGGATTAGTTGAACTACGCGTATGCGATTGAGCATTTATTAATGGATAATAACTATATAAATATTTACATAGTTGAGGTAAATTTCAAGAAGTTTGATTTTGCCGCACGACAAACTAATTATGAGACAGTAAGTGGTAAAGTTAGTAAATGATGTCTTATCAAGGGTAAATATTTAAATAAGAATAGCGAACAAGGGAAATGCTGTGGAATACAATTCGAAAAAAGTTATACTTTAACGTATTAACATTTTTTAACGTTCTCCAAATTTACAGTCTCCCACGATTTCAATTTGAAACATCTTATATTAAATGACAAATTCTAACATTATTAACAAAAACAACCATTCCAAAAGCAACTTTTCGCTTTAATCCTATTTTATTTACACAACATAGATTATATTTCGGAAATCGTGTGTCTTGAAACCTGGGACTAGGATTATAAAAATAATTCTTATATATTATAATAATTACATAATCTATAACTACGTATTGTAGGTTTATTCGAATGTATACGAGATATAGTATGATTTTCAAAAAATTCTTAGCGCGGACGTAGATGTAAAACTAAAAATCACAGCGAATCGATTACCTAACTAATTATATATCTTTAATTCTAACTATTGACATTAGTAATAACAAACAGTGGTGTTATGTCTTACAGCAATATTACAATTGTTAGATATATTACAAAAAAATCGATTAGATACTAGGATTAGTTTTTAACTATGAGAACTTAAAAAATATGTTACATCAAAGATACGTAGATTGTTCATTACACTTATTTTACATACATTTTTAAATTAACAGAGAATCTTTGGAAATTGGTTCATCCAAACAATGGTACTTTATTGCTAAAAGTTTATGACATATAAAAATAATAAATAAACATGAAAATTACATTAAAAAAATAAACATATATGATACATTACAAAGATTACAAAATATTCAATAAACTTTTGATATCTCTCTTGTTATATCAGCTGGCGGTTTTAATAGATTTTAACTCGATATCTACATGGACTTCAAATGAGAAACGATGAACATTTTAGTAGTTCAGTTTCTTTAGTTAAGTAGACGGAATACGCTCGAACTTCACCCATAAATGACGTATTACTCCTTGTTCATCATAAATATTAATTTTAGGTAAACGCGAGAGAAAGTTTCGCGCTCTCTTCGAACCAAAGTAGATGCGGGAATATTAGCAAATTTATGAGCAAATTTTCTATATTTCCTTGTTCTTTGACGAAACGATTTCGATTCGACTTTTGTTTTGTGGTTTATTTAGTAAATAATTTGGTAGTCATTTTATGAAATGTGAATAAATTTTAACGAGAAAAAGACATGGAAATCTGATATAATAGCTTAAACGAACCACTAATGTCTAATTATAAACTGTTAGAAGGGATTATATCTTTAGATATAGTAACAGGCTAAACCATTATTTATAACACTTAGATATCTAAGACGAGATAGATTGTGGAAACAACACGTACGTACGTATAGCACAAACGCTGGTATTGTTAATTGATTTCATCTTATAAAGTCGATGTAACTTTTCCTTAAAAAAAATTACGCGGCACTTGATTGTTTTAGAGCACTATGTGTCCGAATCACAGTAACGCCTCTTCGAACTGATCGAGTCCGTCGCAACATCAGTCACTCTCGTAGACGGTGGAGTTGGAACTCTTGCGGCGGCTGTACGGCGAGCAGAATTCAATCCTGGTGTCTGGCAGCCAGGTGTACGCAGTGCGTTCCGAAGATGCACTGAAAAGTAAAAAAAAAAACTTAGAGGCAGTTGAGTTCGAGAATTTGAGTACAGTATGGTTTCCAAATTCCAAGTGTTGTGTAAAATTTGCGGTCGTAATACAACTTGCAGAGATAAGACGTTCAGAAGTTTCTAATTTTAGAAAGTATTGTCAGCTTAAAGGCAGGCGTAGCATTTATGTGAGGTCTTTGGAAACGTTCTTTTTATTTTATTTATTTACGTAAATTCTTTAAGTAAATCGTGTAAACTTGCAACACGTATTACTTTGATTTATTAATTGTAATTTGGTTGCTTCCGTCGCCCAATGGTTTATCGCTTGGCTAGTAGGACAAAGGTTCCGCATTCGCGTTTTGGATCACATAACTAGTAGAATAAGTAGTAGAGTTTTTTGGATCTCGCCTAGCTGGCTACTACCCTCAATAAAAACTTGGTGCCATAACAGCATTGCTGTGTTTCCGCAATCATACGTATGGAAGCTAAAGCATGTTGGGCGAACACACTTCATCTATGGGCTCATTGTCACTTATAGTTGTGGTAATATTTTAGCTCATAGTTGGTAAATATAAGTATTTCGAAAAAGAAATATGATTAAATCTACAACAATAGATTAATACTATGTTAAAATCGCCGCTATGATGCTATTAAAGTGTTTTTCCAAATTAAATTGCGATTGCCGTGCTCAATTATATTTCATCGGATGAATTTTGCTCTGTGTCATATATCCCGATTCAGCCAGTGCCGGACAGTTAAATCGTTTTAATTATAAATGAATGTCTGTCTATTTACAAAAGAATGATTCTTTTTAATCGAATCTTTGTGTCATTCACAATCTGGAACGAAAATAATTAAATCGGCGCGCAATTTTACTAGCTTACTATTATAAATTTGAAATAAGTTTTGTTACTAAAATAAAACAAAAATGTCTAGTATTTTTAATTTTAATTGAAGATACATATCTTGATCGTTGAATGATCGACAGAAAACCTTTTTAGTTGTGCTAGATTACCTAGGTTTTATTGTAGGTAAATGCTAATAGATCGACCACCGAGGGGGTTTCAGTGGGTAATAATCCCTCATAACCCTGACTTCCCCCCAGAAGACAGGGTATTTTAGACCCCCTCCCCCTTAGTAAAAAAGTTACCATTGGTGATTTTTTCGTTACTTTCTACAGTAGTCTTTTGCATGGTTATCTGTCGCTGGCCAATTTCGGGCAATCATTCGTTATCGTGTTACCATTTAGTGCTTCTGTTTGGTAGGTTACTGCCTCCATCGCGCAGTGGTTAAGTCGCTTCCTTTACTGAACTACCAGGTTTCGATTCATGGGCCATGACTACTGGAGTTTGGTTGTGTCATGATTTGTTTCACAATTTAACTTATAAATGTAAAGTAACTTATTAAAATATTCGACACTTATAAAACATATTGTATTTCGATAAAAATCACAATGCGATCTGTTTTGAAATCAAATTTAACTTGAATAGTTACACAGGTCCAACTAAATGAGCTAACTTAAGCGTCGCCTTGTTTCACGTCCAATTAAAGTTTACAGCATTCAAAGCTTAACTTTCAACATTGCTTTTGTAACGTTCACGCTCTTAATGGAAATCGAGAGCAACATTTACATAGAGCCACACGTCCTCTAACGGAATACGCTAGGTGGGCTTAACAAAGGCTTGCTTACGCGCAGACAAAGGTAGCGCTTTATAATAATATAATAGTTTGTTATAACTTCCCAAACGAAAACCTTAGTTTAGTTACGACGACAATATGGGTATTTGCTTTTTGACAGTCTTAATTTTGTATTATTTATAACACATTATGATAGTTTAGAAAGCGATATTTGATTGTTATGTTATAAACTAAGTACAAAGATCACGTGCTCATAATGCTATCATAAATATCGTTCGCAGTTCAATATTTTAGTAAATTGTTAGAAATATCTATTTGCTATAGCGTGGATATTTTCAACAATTTTCTGACAGCAAATTTTTGTACGACATGATTTGATATAGAAATTTAAATATAACTTCACTCGACTACAGTTGTTACGTATTGATTGTTATCTGCATAAACAAAATAAATTACACATTCCACTTGGATGATTGGATGAACTTCTATTTACCAAGTTCAGAAGCGAACATTAAATGAAAATATTATCGTAACAACGGTGCAACGTAAAGACATTCGCGCCTCCGAGTGCCACCTACGTGCATTTGAGTAAACAGAAGCGCTGTTTGACTTTACCTTGTCTATAGTCTGTTATTTTAGAGGGAACTTCTTCAGAATACAGGTCAACGCTATTGACATGCCTCCTTAATGCCGAGAGGTAATGTTGAGGTGGTATTGTTATGACTCGCCCATTGTTATTACTTTTTATAGGCATCGTTTGAATTTATGACGTAATCCCCTTCGCTAATAAAATGTTTGCGTTATAGAATAACCGCGTTATTGTACAAATTAATAAAATCTCTTAAAATGATGAACCCATTTCGTAAATTCATCAAATTGCGTATTTAAAAATAATATTGACGAGCTTAGACATGAATGAGAACATATAAAAATTTACTAATTAATTTTGTCAATAAGCTTTTCTCCTCAATTGACACGGTATCTTTTTTGCACTTATCATAAATATAATTACAAATACAGAAACGGAGAACTGCTTATATATTTACTATGTTATTTATGAACATGAATATCAATCTATAGGATAAAGAACAAAGGAGATGTCATATATTTTGTTTGGTATTTTCTTGCATGATTCAAAGGGATGTGGAAGATTAGTGTATCTATAATATGTGACATTAGTACCATCTTTATATTTTTGGTAATAATATTTCTAATAATAGAGAAGAAATTATTTATAGAAAGAGAGAGAGAGAGGAGACAGTATCGTAATGGAAAGCTAACAAGGCGTTACCAATTCATGTTTTTCAAAGAAACATCACGGCGGCCGAACATACTATTGATGCCTACGGTGACCGCGTAGAAGAGCGCCCGTGACACTATTAAAAGGAAATGAAGACGACGATGACAGAGCCGCGGCGCGAGTGAAATCCAATTTGAAATAAGTGCCTTCTGAATTAATCCGACCACTTTGAGCGGACCGGATGAAATTTCTGGTATTTTTCACGTCTAGCAATAAAAACCGAGCTCTCGACGCCGGAAAAAGATGAGTAATTGCTCGCCCTGAGCTCTGAGGGGCTATGTGGAATAATAATATTATGCTCATACGATGGAAACCTTTCCTAATCTTAACGCGCGAGGCGAGTAGCGAATGGAATGCGAATGTAAAGAACCAATCGCAAAGAGAACCAGTAGAATATGTTGTCTTTGGAAGTGTTTTCAGTAGTTTAAACTGAACCTGAACTTTTACCGCACTGGAGTTGTAAAGTTCTTTCTTAAGAAAGTTCAGATAACGATTCCAGCAGAGATTTCTCCCATCAAGCATATTACATCATAGCTTTACGGAAGGCTTAACGCATGTTTTACTACTGTGTTCCGGTCGGAAAGACTGTAGAGCCGTGAGTTGTTGTGCGAATTACCTAACTAGTCTTTATCATGGCTACAGGATGTCCTGCTCCTCATATCGTGTTCTTTTACTGCCTCCGTGGGGCAGTGATTTACCCGCTTGCGTAGTAACGCAGAAATACCGGGCTTGAATTCCCATCCACAGCAGGGGTGGAGTCTGGATAGTGTAAGGACTTTTCGAAAGCACCTGGCTAGCTTCCTTCCTCAATGACAATCGGCCGCCCTATGAGCATTGCTGTTATCCGTCAGTCATACATTTAAGAGCCAGATGTATTCTGAGGGAGTACGTTTCACCATCTACGGTCTCATTGTCTCTTAACATCAGGTAAAATCGACGCTAAATTTAGGCCCATGACCGATGAAAAAATTGTTGTATTATATAAAAAAAGTGTTCAAAAATCTGAAACAGATCGAGCCAAATGCACTTTACACAGATGCAACGCAAATGAAGGTAGGAATATAACAGCTATGCTATCTTTGCCGAAAATATTATATTTCAAGAATCATTTCTAAAAATGTCGTCGTCAAAAGAAAAAAATATTATTAATGATCCATGTACTGAAAACTTTGATATGCCTTCAAGTTAATTAAATGTTAACAACCCGAGGAACTTTATAATGCGCTTGAATATTTTTATATTCAAATATTGTACAATTAACATATACTTAAAATTTCTAGCAAATTAATGCGTGGTAAACTTAGTCGTATTACCCTCGTACTCATTTCGATACATAATTAAGTACCATGTTTGTTATTCCCGGTAACGTAAATTGTATGTTATTTGTTAAAACAAAACGTAGAGAACATAACAACCATTAAATTTGGACAGGGTTTTATTTTTTTTGAACGTACATGATGATGTTAAGGAATAGGAATGGGTTATTATATTAACATGTATTTATAGAGATTTATAGATATTACTATGACACTGACGGTTCATTATAAAGTTATTTTTTTTTTATCGGCAATGAGCTAACACTTGGCCTCGTATCCGCCTGATGTTATGTAATGAGGCCGTAAATGGTGATGTACGTTCGCCAAACATACTTCTGTTATAGCTATCTAAGAGGTTTCAAAACACACTACCGTCGCCTAGACACCAATACGACTCTGTGACTCGGGAATCAAACCTGAAACCCCAGCGCTACAGTTCAGGCGGTAAGCTACTGCGCCACAGAGGCGATCAAAAATCTAATAAATTGAAACAAGTGCTAGTTTCTGACTAAATTTCATGGTAACATTTATTTTTTCTTGTCGTAATAAATACGTCGTTGTAGTTAAGGATTAGATAAAAACTTTTAAACATTTGATGTTACTTATGCCAATAATCTTAACATGCGCCATCTGCTTTAGTTAAATTTCAAACTAGATCAGTTAGCACCCGGTCCTAACGCCTCCATGAACATTTCTGACTGAATTATTAAGTTACAGCTCACTAGTGCAGTTGAATAGAATCATATTTTGTTCTTACGTTGCGTAACTTGTTTCTTTATCGACGCGTAATTTTTAAGAACAAAATAAAATTTTCTTTATTTAAGATTATTATTTATATTTTTTTTCGATTATTTTTATCGAAAGGGATTAATAATATAAGTTATTCACAAGCATTTTTTAAATTATACTATATAAAATTTTAAAATATGATTTAATTCAAAATAATATATCAATAGAAAGTCTTTTGTAAATTATTGTCTAATTATTATATATCAGGGAAAATGGAATCGAGAATACCTATTAAAATTAAGTAAAAACAAATTTACAATTTACGAATCGTTTAGTTAGTAAGCAATTGTTGGAATATTAAAAAAAAACAACTACTTAATTATTATTTATTACTGTAATTAAACACCAATATTTTTTCTTTATATTTATTCCACCTGTATTATACCATTATAATTATGATTATTATCTATAAATTGAACTGTATTGAGTTATAAATGAAAATTGGAAAAAGACATTATTAATGGGAGGGACTTAACAAACAAGTTAATCGGGTAGAAATAAATTATGCAATGTCGGATTACTAGCGGTTTTGTGACATCTCTAATGTGTCATTAAATTTTAATGAACCGTGATTTAGATAAAGTAGGGCAAACTTCCCGATAATAAATATCAATATAATTTAAGTGCGGCCGTATGATTATGTACGTGAATATTTTTTACTCATATATATTTAAAGCGTGTCAAACTGTGGAATGATAGCGTTGCATATGGGTTTGACTTATTAACCGACAACAAGTAGGATGTTCTTATTTCGAAATATACATTTTATAGATAGATATTTTTTTCTCTTTGTATTACCATGTATAGTTTATAACGGAGTTGTCGGATTTTGATAATTCATTCTTTTCTTGGAAATAGTAAGTACAGCTTAAAATTCGCTGTTTGGTAAGAAATTTACAACTATGTGTTTGAGAAAATTGTTAATTTGATGTGTACTGCTGCTGCTGCTGCTGCTGCTGGATTCGGTGAAGTAAATGCTGTTAGTCATAGTGACTATTACAGCTTTATC
>DWQX01000984.1:0-32913 GCA_018245475.1 Pharmacophagus antenor
TGGCGAGCGTGGTGAGTTTGGGTCTGGTGTTGTTGGTGCATGTGGAGTTATGCGTCGAGTTGCTGGTTGAAGTGTTTGCTCTGTCTGTCCCGACCTTTGCATCGAGACTAACTAGTGCGTTCCTAGGACGCAATCTGGTAGAAGTACTAAGTGGGACTGTAGTCAAGTACGGACCTGTGTAGAACATAAAATATATAAGTTAAGAGCCGTAAATGTTTCAGTGCTCAGTGAGATACCCGCAGGACAACTGCGTCAGTGGACAGTCGGTGGCGCTAAGAGCAAGCTGGAGCGCGCGATACTGTACGGGCAGGGCCGCCGGCTGGTGGCCGAGGCCCAGGACATGTCGCTGCCACATCACCTCACCCAGTTGCTCGCAAGGTGTGACGCCTTACACGCCGCAGTCGAAAAAGGATCCCTACTCGAACTAAAGGTTTCTCAGTGTATCATCATTTTTTTTTTTTTTTTGTATCAGTTATGGACTAAGACTTGACCTCGATTTCATCTGATGTTAACTGATAATGAGACCGTAGATGGTGAAGCGTGTTCGCCCAGAATTACCTGGCTCTTCCATGTATGATTGTTGGAACACAACACTACTTTTGTGGCTGCAGGTTGACATTGATGGCGGTTGCTAGCCAAGCGGGATTAAAAAACCCTAACACCATTCAGACTCCAGTATTTCGGTGGCTAGGGAATCGAATCCGGGAACTCCGCGTAACAAGGTTAGCGGGTAAATTACTGCGCTACGGAGGCAGTCAAATTTACATTACTACCGCCTTCGCATCTTCAGCGTTGTGGTTTACCGCTTGTTTTGTAACACAAGGGTTCTGTGTTCGGTCCTGGGGCTAAAGAAGTTGTTGAGACCTACCGCTTTCAATGTCCACATGACGTATCAGCTGTGCTGTGTTTTAGTAGTCCTATATTTTAGAACCATAGTCTCATAATATAATTAGAAGAAAAGTTGAAATGTACATCAAACTAGTTTTCGTACGTTTTTGATGATCAGGCATTTTTGATCGAAATTAGACTAATATTTGTCATAAATTTTAAGAAATTTTAAAATTAACATTACTTCAAATTAGGATGTTAATACACTGGCCAAAAATGTGGAATCGTGCTCCCCCAAAATGATCTACCTCTTATATGTATAATTGACAGAACGAACCAACGCTGTTAAACCGGCAGATTAACGTGTAGAGTAGAAACCACGTCGACGAATATAAAATACTCCACCACCGTATCGACTCGACTACTCATGTAACCTCGGAATTGAATCAAGGACTTCCATGTTATAAAACCAGCTATAAGCCTCTGCGCCACAGAGTCAATCTAACTGTTCTTAATATTAACTAATATAACGTCTAAACACTTAAAAATAAATGCAGAAATGTAAGCATACGTTTAACAAATAAAAATGTACTATGCAAATTTATTGAAAGAAAAAAAATTCGTCAGTAATGACGATTAACAGTTAACTAGACCATTTCTAAAAGTGAGGGAACAGTAGTAATCTTACTACAAAAAATTAAGAAGATAATAACCAATCTGATGAATAATGAAAGCTTAAGTCTTACGAAAAGTTGTAATAATATCAACGAATCATTCAACCGTAACTTTTAATTTCATTTATTATATACACAAAATTAACCACTAGACGGATTTTTATAAATCGTATCATAAAAGCTGATATAACCCCCGGTTACTGCAAATACTTTTTATTGCGGGAAAATCTTTCATTCCTTCCGGATAATGGATAGCTTATTTTTTTTTCTCTTATTATCATATTTAATATTTCACTCTTTCTATTTCAAGAATTTGCTCGCCAATGATTACAATAGCAGTAAAAGCGTAACATGTTGCGACGAGGCCGGCGTTGGTCTCCTGCACAAAGCAGTCTTCTACAACTACATGGACATAGTGGAATTGTTGATCGAGTCATATCCACAGCTTGTACATCAGCGAGACTCCGTGAGTGTTTACTTAAAATATTAGCCTACAGCACCCAACATTTAATTTGGCACGTCGGGAAGAAACCGTGATGATTGGCTAGGTTTCGTTTTGTAAGTAGCTATCTTTATCTATCGCAATCGGAGCACTGTGCGACAAAGAAAAGGCTATATAAAACTGAACCCAGCCGGCCTTTGCCATAGCTCTTACTCTTCTGTCCGACGTGCCAAGTCAAATGTCGGGTAACGTAATAATTTCATTAGTTACGACGCCATTCATTTGATGCCGCTCATTTGTGTTTGACGACAGAAAGAGGCTCTACGGTTGTAGTTTAGACGATATTCAACAAGAAATACCTACCTCCGGTAAAGGCTGACTGCAATACTTTGCTTATTAATGTAACTACGTGCAAACAACGTTGTTCTTATAAAAAGTAACTAAAAGATACATCATTAATCACTAGATTTATGAACATTTTTTCATAGTTTTCTTTTCGAGTCTGTTGTAATTTGGTGCATTATTGTATTTTTATTTTTCCTGTTTAAAAAGTAACTATAAAGCAATGTTACCACAAGCAGTATAAAAAATATAAAATTCAAACAAATATTATTATTCTGAATTTTTCGTCAAAAGTTTTTTCGACGAAATGACGGGTCTCGTAAATCTAGTGTTAAAATGTAAATTATTGCGAAACGCTCGTTTTTCTGTCTTAAATAATTCATAGACATTAAAAATACGTTTCCAATATAAGATACCGTAAAGCGGGTGTAATATTTATATTACTTATCACTATATCTCTCTTTAATGTGAAAAAGCAAATCCGCCTGTTGTAATTCCATTGTAATAAAGATTTTAAGTATAATAAATAGTCACTTCTTACACAAAAAATAACATTGGGGTGTATCCAGCCTTTGAAAACTTGCGCAATATTGCTTTCACACGTGTAACATTTAGATGAAGATTCATTAGTACACAAATGTTCCTTAATCTATGGAGTATTTTAAACTAGAATACAAAATTACAGCTGCTAAGTTTTTAGTTTATATGTTTAAACTTACCAATTTCTCATTCGCTAAATGAAAATATGCGATAGTAGACCCTAACTAATTGTTTAGGTATATCTACAAATATTATTAGAGATGAATAAGAGATGTGAATTCTTCATCTTTTATAATAGAAAAAATGTTTCTTTCTTCTCTCCATATGATTTCCCAAAAAGCGAATTGGTATGCCGTAGATGTAACCCCGATTCGCTAGGCTAGTAATTCATAAATACCTTAACTAGTTTTACTTAAGGTAAATGGTGACCACTATCCACTATTGTTAACCAATTTAATTTATCTGATATTAAAAAAAATGGAGAAATTTGTATCAGCCGTGTTTGCACTCGTATGCTAGATAGTTAACAGTTTTATTCTTATTTTCAATTATTCATAATCAATTTCGTAAGACAATCCTATATAGATGGGTAGAACAGCGCTGCACTATACGGCAGCGTGCCGTGACGAGGCGGCGGCTGCGGAGCTCTTGCAGCGCGCGGGGGCTACGAAGGGCGCGCGGGACGCTACGGGGCGTACGCTCGCACACTACCGTGCTTCGCGCACTCTGCTCGCGCTGCCCGCCGTCGACATGCCGCAAGCTGTGCGCAATCCGCCAGGTCAGTACCATCATATTTTCTTTTCAATTTTATATTTTTTATTCTTTTTGGCCAGGACTGTTAATGATTAAATTTAAATAAGAATATTTCGTTATAAGAAAACAATGTGAAATTTTTCACGGCTTAAAAATAGAAAGAAATACTACGATTTTTGTTGTAAAATTTTTGGACTGATTTATTACATAAAGTAAAATATTAAAACTATGATAATGAACATGACTTAAGAATTAATAATATTTATTACCAAATTTTATTTTTTAAAAGTCGATAATTATGGAGAATAAAAAAACAAAATTAAATATGACATCGCAGATTGCAAAATTACAATATAATGTTGTTCATAGTTTTTAACCTAAACATCAACTAATGCAATAATTCATATGGTCACGGACAAAGTAATTTAAATGTTATAATATTATGTAAAGTGTAAGACTATATGCATAATTCAAGTAGCAAATAAGCGATTATAAATAAAACATATACTGCATAAAAGAAAGAGCTTACCGCGACGTAAGCAACGCTTTAATTTATTACATTTATTAAGATTTAAAAAAAAAACTATTTATTTATTTTTATTCGAGTTCTAATTAATTCAAGAAAGTAATCGTTTTTAGACTAATAGTCCATTTAACATTATGTACAATTATGTTTTAGAAAACTATTTTTCAGTAGCCCTGCTACGCTTCGTAGGACTGTAGCTCCAATTGCTACGAAAACTAAATGTAGCAGCGTAACTGCAATGGGAAATATGTAGGTAATCCTCCTTTTCAACTGAAGACAAGAAAGTTCTTATTTTATCGCGTATCCTTTTTATTCCTTTTTAAGTTCCTTTTTACCAAGTGGATCGTTTACCATATGTTTTTTGGTTTCAAAGAGTTCCAAAAAATTGTGAAATATTACTTTTATTTTAGGATTTATTAATTGAACACTATACGTGTTTTTGTTACGTTACCATCGATACGTAATAGATACACAGAAGGCATACAATGTTGTAAAAATAATTTTAATGATGTGTCCAATGTTATGTGACATGCTATCTACCGACGCGTTCATAAAGGCTTGGCTTTTACAGGCGGGGTTGCGAACAATGTTGCGTGGTCATGAAAACTTTATTTATATAAAAGCTTCAGTTATTCGAACCGCATTATCGTCCCCTATGCTTTTTTGCTTTATCTTCTCAAACAACTACAAATATATAAAACCTGATAAATAACGGACATTAATATAATTAATACAATACAATTTCTTCAGCATCTGATTTATTTTGATTATAATATCATATAACCTGAACATTATATTTTTAAAACTAAACTAATATGATTTGTCATAATTGGGAAGGAAATAGAATGAAAATGTGAAAACCAGGTAAAATTCACAACTTCTAGATATCTTTACGAATAAGAAATATTTAGGGTAACTAATAATCGATACAGATTTGTTAACAAATGAATATTTTTTTTCTTTTCCATCCTATTTATGAAAATGTAATCGCATGTTTAAACATGCATGCATCATTTGTTTAAACGCATAATATGAGTCAAAATCTTGTGAAGTTAATTATCGTGTTAGCAATTAGAGTTTTTTCTGAGTGATTCTAAAAGCTGCCATAACGTTAATCTTTGCAACAATCGAAAGTTGTTAGCACGCGAACTTGTTGCGCGTCTCCTTGTTACGTGCCCTCCCATAAGATAGTGTTAAATTACAACATTCGTGTTATTCATATTTCTTTTAGAACAATGTCCAAGGAGATGTTCGTCATCATTTCCTGTATTTTCTTTCTTTCTAATGATTACTATATTGCCTTATAATTACACTCAAGTTAATATACTATTAAATCATAAATTAGACAAAGAGGGATTTAATTAATTTATATCATTGTTTGTTTAATAATGCATTAACTGTTTATTTTCGTATACTTATTTATTTATTTATTTATTGTATAGTATAAGTAAGAAAATTTAAATAATGATAACCTAGAATTAAAAAAAATATAGTTTTTCTAATTATATATGTAATTAGTAAAAAACTATACCTTTATTACGAGACGAATGAATGTAATAAAATTTAACTACCTTTATAATACTATGAATGATAAATGTTTATTAAATCATTTAAATATGTTACAATTTTTTTGAGTCTGATGATTTAGTTTCACAACTGGACTCCGTAAATAGTAGCATGAAATGATGCATTGAATTTTCTGACGTTTTTTTTATTAAATCACTCGCATACCAAAACATGTAACTGTAAAATTTTATGGTGTTACAAATTTTAAATCAAGCACAACCACGCGTATGTATCACGCGCGATGTCAATACCTCATTTAGCTAGCAATAAACCGGACCAGAATAATAAACTAATTGTGTTAACTAATATATATAGTATTCGGACACTGATACTTGGACGAAATAGATGTCACGGACCATCTAGATAGTTTCCCGCAGAATTTACAAGTATTGCGTGGTTAGCGCCAATCAAACTGAACGAAACACAAATTAAAGTGAAGATTACAGTTTCACGTAAACATGTTTTTATTTGTACACGTAGAATTCTCATCTAACCTTTCTTAATCAAAGTTACTGATTCCTAATAAAACGGAACAACAATTATTACAAACATTTTAAACTATCCGTTTTCACATGAATTTTTAATCGTATTGTTTAGTATACACAAATTACTTACCAATAAATGAACAATGCCATGTACTACTCATTTGTTTTAGTATTTGTCATTTTGATCGATCAAACTCCGATGGTGAATCATTTTATTGAAACTATAATTTCTACATATTTATTAGGAATACTTATTTGCTGCTACTCATAAACATCAGTAATTAAAAAGACGATATTTGGAACGACGATACTTTATAAAAAAAAGAATAAAATGGATGTGCACTTAAACTCGGAAAGTTAATTCAAAAAATTAAAGTTAAAATGTTATCTAAATGTAAATGTTTTAATAAACAAAATTGGTTCAACATTGTATCACCGCAATAAACTAGGCGGATATAAAATTGTTTGTTTTTAATTCTACATCCAATCGATATTGAAGACAATGGAAGCAATCTAAATCTAACTCACCCATCACCAGTCAATATACAATAATTGGCCTACATTGAACGAGTGCGTCAAGTGTATAGGATCGATAAATGTCCATGCCATTAAACGTTAAAGTTGTCTGTCTAAGCCTCAGACGGCATGAATAATATAAATACGGCCTTGACACCCACTGAGGAGCTTGTTCTTATCACATATACATAATGAATTAGTTGGATTTTTATGTGGGTAAAGACACATACTTATAAAATTAGCTTTCGGTGATTCTTATTGCTGTAATAAATATTAAACATTGTATTATAGGTAGAAGAATAAAATATTTCGAGTGTTATATTTAATCTTCAGTCTACACATAACAAATATTAAATTGCAAATGCGCATCATTTATTATATAAAGGTTTTTTTTTTAATTAAATCGACGGAACGAGTAAAACGTTCAACGTTTCCGTTTTCATGGGGAAATCCTGCATTGGATACTCTTATGTTACGGGAATAGCTGAAGACATATGTTGGTTTCTTACCGACTACAGTCCCATGGTCTTAACGCTCTGAGTCGGTTCTATGGGTACGCGTTCTACTTCCGTAATCCTGACAGATAAGTGGTACACCTGCAAAACTTTATACATAACAATGAGGAGTAGGTTACAATGTATACATAGCCATATGTTGCACTCATCGCCTTGAGATATAAGGTGCCTTGTATTAAATGCGTTACCAGGTTTGCATCTAAATGTAATATGGGATATTATATAAGTAAAATAGCCTCATATACAAAATGCTATGTTTTTAATAAACCTAAACGCGAAATTAGTAATTCCATAAATGAGGACGAGCGGCCATTCAATTACGCGTCGATGCGTGTCAGCATTCGATTAATGGAAATCAATGAATCAACAGTAACAATGTGTAGCTTAAAGAAAAAAACTCTATTAAACTTTTTTTCACCTAACTACAATATACTGGAAACGCTAATATATTGCTAAACTTTAATCAGCAATTGGCAGTATTTAACAATAAATAATGTATCAAAAACAATCCAATTTGGTTTTTAACATTGTATCCTGACAATCCGAAAACGCTGGTGAAATTGAATCTGAGAACCAAACAGTATTATAAAAAAACTGTGAATTCACAACCAAACTGAAACCAAGGCGTTACCATATGTTAACCATATTTTTAAGTACAGGCTCACGTCATATAAAAGTGAAGTTGATTAATGGATGCGATTTTATAAATAGACTGCTCATAGGGCACGACGCTTTTTTCTCCACTTACAGCCATGAGTTTTCACCTTGAAATTGACCATATATAGCGTATAATAATAACAACTACAAAAGAACTATAAATAATAATTATTTGAATATTAATATGATTTATTGTATTTAATTAGATTTTGAAAATATAATTCAAATTTATATACAAAAGACAACTATAATAAATTCTTATTATTACGTAAAACAGGGTTGGTGATAAAGCGCCATAACATAAGAATATGGTGTCACGAGTGCGACATGGGCAGATTGCAACGCGTTGTTTGGGAAGGTCACGGCACCCGCTTACTAAGTGAGGTCTCCAGCCAACCCATCGTCAAACGATTTCTGGAGGCAGTTCCTTACATCATGGTAAGATTTACAAAATAATGTCAGTGTCCCAATCATATAATACAAAGTTTACTATATTGTAATTAAGGTTTATCAGCGTTGGACTCGGCAAAATTGTTGATTGAAAATGAATCCTGCCTGTAAGGCAAAAATTTCTTAAATAGGTTCAGTAATACATAATTTTAATATTATTAGATTATTAGTTAAATAAAACACTGTATCCTTAAAAAAACAGTATAAGGAAATAGAAAATATCTATATATTCTATTATATATCATTATTCTTCAGAATACTATCCGAGATATCCACAAATCAGTTGTTGAAAACGATCTAGAAGCTGTGATGAAGCTAATAGCGGATCCTGTGCCTGCACGAGTACTTTCCAGTAGAGATGTAAACGGCCTGACAGCTTTACACAAGGTTATATACACGTTTATTACCATTATAATAGTAACATAACAAAACTTTAATAAAAACAAACAGAGTGTATATGAAATTCAGTATACAGTAAATATAAAAATAAAATTAGTTAATACTGATAAAGCATAAATTTAGGCAGCTGGGTTGGGGCATTGTGGCATACTGAAATACATAATCGAAAAATATCCTCAAGGTATAAACGAAATTGATAGTGATGGACGGACTCCTCTTCATTACGCCGCTACTGTAAAGGACGAACAGTACACATACAATACGCTTGTCGGCCTCGGAGCTGATGAAAGTGTAGTTGACAACGTAAGCATGGTTTTTATAACACATTTTCATAAATTCTAAAATATTTACATATAATTTGTGTTTAATTTTGCTTTAGTTTTGTCTAAATTATTTAAAATGAAAAATACAATTGTTACACTATGTACATATAAATGTACAGTAATTAATAGTTAATTTAATGCTTCATTAAAAAGTTTCTAAACTTTACTATCAAGAATTAATTTAAACGTAAAATTTTACATTAAACAATCTAAAGGACAAATAATGCTTAAAACATACATTTGTATTTATAGAAAAATAAAAGTCCTGGCTATTACATAAACAGACCTCAAGAAATTGACAAAAATACCTTTAAAATTTTACCTGAAGCACCTCGGACTCCATCAAGTGCTTATCCATCATCTTGGGACTGGAAATTATTGGATATTGGATATTCAATCGATGCCAATAAAAGAAGTAGAAAGAAGAATTTAAAAGCATCTAATGAAAATATATCAATCAAAAATAACATTACTAGCACTTTATCAGAAACCACTGAAAATCAGCACAATGTTATGACAAATAGTAGCACACATGAGCTTATAAATAAATTACCTGAATTAGATGACATAGATAAAATGAATGCGAAAAATGTTGAAGAAAACATTAGTGAGGTTAGCATTGCATGTAAAATCATCGTAGATTCTTATTGTTGTTACTTTGCATTGCTTGTTAATAAACATTTGCATGATTTTTTTTTATTCATTTTAGGTTTCAAAAGATGTTGAAGAAAACTTAGAAGAATTCGTTAATGTTGTTATCGAAGAAAGAAATGAATTCGATAAAGATTCATTAGTAAATAATATCAATGATGAACGAGACTCAATGAGCCCAGTTACGAAGACTATCAAAAATAGTATTGAAATTTTAACAATTAATAAAGCTATCATAGATGATGAGGTTGAACAAAACTCTGATAACAAAGGTACCGCGGAACTAGAAAATAAGAATATTGTAGAAACTTACGAAATGGATACTCAAAGTGTATGTGAAAATACTACAGAAAGCAATGTAATGAAAGAAGATGAGAAAGAAACTGAAAACATTGTATCAAGAGGGCAAATTGAAAAAAATATAGAAAATAAAGATGACTCTAATAATAATGATACAAATAAGAAAGGAAATATTACAGAAGAGATGAGTGAAAAAAATAATGAATTAGAAGAAAACCACAGTGTTTTAATCACTGCAGTAACTCACCAGAACGAACAATTAGAAAAAGATCAAGAGCATGATAATAACAGTAATATAAATAATACACCACATGGTGAATTTTTAACCGAAAAGTTGGAATCTGAACCTCTTCCTCACAGTCCAGAATTTACTACGTGTGACGAAATTCGAATCAAATCAGCTCCAACAAAAGCACTAGAAGGTAATAATAACTCAGAACACGGTGAAGATGATGACGATGTTCAAGTGCAAGAGAAATTACATGTAGACTCTATTGAAATGAGTTTAAATAACACTCCAGAAGTTTCAAAAATAGATATCAGCAATAGGGGTACAAACCATTAGTTATGTGGTGTACCTGCTATTCAAGCTATATAAATAAAATAACTATAACACTAAATAAGCTTTTTCGAGGGTCCCTATTAAGTATAATATTTTTGGTTGTTTTACTAATTAAGGAAACCTGAACAACGGCAGATTAACTCAGGAAAGTCTTATAGAAGGTATCATTAGTGGTGATGCTGAACAAGATTCACAAGATGCTAGTATGTCACAAAAAGACGAATCTGTTCACGGAGAAATACTTATAGTTGTAAGTATAATTTATAGAACTAAGTATAGCCAATTTCTACCGACTACAAGGTAAATGATGTATTTAATTTAGTTGATTGTGGTGTTTCTTAGAATAGTTGCATCATTGTTGCACCATATATTTCCCACAGACACCTCGTAACACCACTGTCATAGAATAATTTGCTAGCTTTATGAGTTGTGTTAGGTTATATGTATGCAATCACACAGATAGACCCTAAAAATATATATTTTTCTGTATAATATAACAATATTTTTTTAATTTTACTTTTACAGGATAATGAAATTGATCCAGAAGTAACAAGTTTAATTAATAGTGCTAATATGGAAATGCTAGCTACATTAGTATTAAATGGTGAGGGGTCCAGGCTGATTGGAAGACAATCACAAAATGCAGAATTACAATCATTTTTGGATAATGTTCCGACATACATGGTAAGATTTAATAAAAAAATTATATTGACTTCATAGTCAAGTGAAGTTCTATTAACAATAAAATAGTTATATTGGTTGTTAGCATTTATTTTTACATGGTTCTATATAAAGTTTTATTTTATACAGCAAAAAATCAATCGCGTTCACATAGCAGCTAAAGATGGTAACATTCGAGATTTACAAACTGCTTTAGATAGAAGAAAATTTGCAATAGCAAGAGATCCTATATCACCAAACGGAGCCACACCATTACACGTTGCTACAGTGTATGGTAAAACTAACATCATTAAATACCTTGGAGGAAGGTTAGTTTTTTTTTTACAGTTTTCTGAATATTATATTTATCAGTAAAATATTTTCGGGTCTATATCGCGTAAATATTTTTAAAGTACAACACTAATATTCCTCGACGTTTCGATGCGAGTTGCATCGACCTTGGCCGCAAGGCAGACTGATGTAGTTCAGTTTTACTTATGTTATATTTATTCAACGTGTAGTAAAATTTATATTGAATATAAATAATACTTGTAGATTCCCTGAAACCCTGTCAGCTGTAGACTTTGAAGGAAGAGCTGCTTTACATTACGCTGCTGTGATACCGGACAATGGTTATTATTATAACTTATTGCAACAGCTTGGTGCTAATGCAAAAGATTTGGATGATGTAATAACATTAATTTCATTTAATTTAATAATATTCTTAGTGATTATTGATATATTTTTAACTATGATAACCATGCCTATATTTTTATATTTTAGAACGGACGTTCAGCTGAAGATTACTTGCGTAATCCACACTTACTTTCCTATGAACAATTGTTAAATGATTATGGAATTAATCATGAGATAGCTCAAAATATGTTGTCGGATAAAGGTAAGTTTTTTTACTTTTTAAATAAATTAAAAATAAGTGTACTTCAGTTTGTGATATGTAATATATTAATTAATCTAGTTCCCGAAGATCATGCTTCGTCACGTCGAAACTTGGATACACCAGAAGCCTTAGACACAATAGAGCGCTGCTATCGTCTACTTGCATCCGCAACACCATCTCGGACACCTCTATCTGCATCTTCAAATAAAGTAACGCCTCCATTTGTTTTGGGGCGCTTTCTCAAACAACCAATATTTGAAATGATACGACACAGAGTAACAAAACTAGATCATGATCTTTTTGATATCATTTGGCCTGCGGTAAAAAAACTACCTAAGAATAAAAATATAATACAAACTGTGGAAGAAGATTTTTCTGGTGGTATTACAGCACCTGATTATTACGCGTACGAGGTTTTTCAAGAATTTTTAATACCTGTGATAAAAGATGTCCACAATATTAACATTACTGCAGATCTACCAGTTCATCCGTTATCTGACTTTGAGACAGAAATAGCGCCATCCGCCTCTAAAACGTTCACTGAATTGAATGTAGATCCAAGTGATGAGTTTGTTCTTTCTGGTACCATAGAATGCTCCAGAAATTTATTTAATTTCGAGTTACCCCTAAGTCTCAAGATTGGTAGATTAGAGATGGTCGAAAGAATCATAACAACGATAATATTAAATGAAAAATTTTCCACTTTAATTGATCAATTTAAGCCAGAATCCGGACAAAAAGGTGGAACTTATTATACGTTGAATGAAGTTTTAGAAAAACCATCAGAAATATGTGCTGTGTTAGCTGCAAATGGATTACTTATAACCTTATGTAACAAAGAAGAAATTGATGATTGCACTCGATTACATGGTAAACATTGGCCATACGGTCGCGGTGTTTACGTAAGTGACGATAAAACAATTGCCATTTGGATAAATGTACACGATCATTTGCGTGTTTTAATATGTACACCAACTGATTGCCCCGGAGAAATTGGTATATCCTACAACAAAATATCATTAGTTATGGCCTATCTACACGAAAGATTAGACTTTGTTTGGGATCAAAGGCTAGGACACTTATCTAGTCGGCCAACATTTCTAGGAGCTGGAATTCGTTTCAGTTTGGTAGTTAATTTTCCTGGATTATCAAAAGACTTAGATAACATAAAGCATTTGTGTGCTATGAGGGGCCTACAGTACCGAGAAACATTTAATGCAGAAATGGCTAGAGTTAGCAATTACCAATGTTTGAGTATAACTGAATCTAATTGTTTTGATGATTTTGTAACAGCTATTACCAATCTTCTTTCCTTGGAAAAAGAGCTATCGATGCAAAATTCGACCCATATTACTGAAATGCTAACCAATATATTTAAACGAAAAAAAAACGGCTTGGCGGAGTTGCACAACTAAAACATTCATTAAAAAATATAAAATAAAAAATAGTATATAACTTAGTGATAAAATCTATGTTTCTTATATGCATTTTTTAGTGTAGTGTTGGAAAGACTTATATAGGCTGACTTTATGTCATTGTTACCCTGGCAACAAGTATTGAAGCTGAACATGGTTTAATTTGAAATTTTTGAAAATTAGGTCAGTATCATAATATTATTTTTAATTATGAAATAGCGTGTGTTTTTTAATATATACATGTAGTGATGTTCTAATTGCAAACTTCACGCTTTTCACAAAACAGTCTTGAGAAGCTTTTGCCTTATTATTCACTTTTATCAGCTTCTATAGTCTTTCCAACACGAGAATCCTCGCAAAGAAAAACACTATGTTCCTTTTTTATGGTAGCAACACGATGAACAGAATTTCTTTCAGGCGGTAAATGATACAGCTGCCTTTAAAAATGTTATGATACGTGTGGTTACCTACCTATATTACCTGGTTAGAGTGAAATTAGCGGTATCATTAGCCAATGCGTTATTATTTCCAGAATGCTTTTCAATAAGTGAGATCTATAACCATTGAATATTAAACTTATTCTGTTCTTTATGGTAACAAGATTAAAGCTAAGAATATAACAAGATTAAAGTCGGAGAATTTTTATGAACGGACAAGTATGTTTTTGATTTGCACTAATCGTGCTATGTACCAGTCGTTGAATAAAGTTATTCAAAAATGTATTATCTAAAATAACCTAAATTTAGTCAAATAGATATAGCTTTCCATAAGGGGATAAAATCGTAGAATTAATAAAATTCTTGAATAGAGACCGGTAATAGAATTTCTAGAAAAGTCCCGTGACGGTATAAAAGAGTATATATAGTCTCAATAATTTTTATACGTAATATTCAACGACAAAAATCTATTATACTATATATAACATAGAGTTAAATTGAAACGAGTCACACCAATGATCAATGAAGTATCAATTATAAGGTTTATGCTTGTAAAGCCTATTAGCTAATATAATTGATGCACTGACGATAAAATGAAAGCTAGGTGAGCTTTCATTTTATCGTCAGTGCAGGTGTGTTATTTCATGTACAAACACAGGTGTTCTAAATAATCGTCATGTAAAAAGAAGGCCATCAGTGAATAATTGATTATTTGTAGGTAAGAACATTGCGTCCAAAGGTCAAATGGACATTCCCGTCTTTCACACCGAAGAAGGCAGATATCTTGCTAAATGTAAGAAAATTTGCTTTTGATCTTTTCTATAAAACTATTATGGATACGGGGAAGATAATCAAAAGTAAGGGTGTTCATAAATATAATGTATTTACAGCACTCGGCGATCCTTTGATCAAAGGTTTAACCGAAGTGGCTAACGTAAAACCGAAAGACCCTGTCGCATTTCTTGCTACGTTCCTACACAATTTTCCCGATAGTGAAAAACCTCGATTGAACACACAGGTAAAGAACTGTTATTATATATAACTCCTCGTAGATTTGGTTCAAGTTTTTTTTTATTTTTGAACACGTTCAAGCCGGGCCGATTTTCATTTTTCTCCCTGTGGGGTGGCAAGCTTATTCAACGGAATAGTTATGTAGTATTTTGTACCGACAAAAGTAATGCTAAACGAAACGTATTAACGATACGATGCATATTTTAATGGTGTTGCCCTTGCCTTGAGTGCATCGCCGGTGTACTTACCACCTAATAAAAGATTAGTGTGACCCACCGGTGGGTTATGCCGGCATGAGCGTATTAATTCAAAATATAGTAATATCATGTATTAAATATATAGATAGTACAATGTATAATGAAGTACCTATAACGCAGCCGTAACTTAGTTGAACTTGCTAAAAAGTGTAATAAAACCTTTGTTTTGTCTAATGTTCTACACTACTATATTACACTTGTTTATGTACAAAGGGATGACAATCGTCATATAACATTTATAAATATCTAAATGACTTTATAAATTAGGACTTAAATCATATAATGGAATTAGAAATTGTAGCTAAAATCGAACACAAAACTTGTTTATTAATTTGGATTAATTTAAACCTCACTTTTAATTTTCGTAAATTTAACTACATCGCTTCACAAAGCGCCCACTGCTGAAAAAACTGGAATATAAAATTAAGTAGGATTGTCTTTTTGTGAGAAAACTTGATTTATTGTAACGATTAACAGGAGTCCAACATAATTATGACGAGTGAAGCTCCTGATGTTGAGAACGATCATCCAGCCCCGCAGTCCCAGACCGTACCGGAACTGTCATCTGCTAGGGCGCGAACTGTGACTCGATCTCATCGGCCCATTGACGTCGTCACCCTGGACCCGAAATCCATCGTCAGTCCTGACGCACCTGAAATCGCGTTCAGCAGCATCAATAGGGTGAGTATTTAAGTTATTCTTGTAACACTGAATGCCATTTGAGGGTTGTCAGTGACCGACACTTTAAAAAATAAATTAAATACATGTTTCGCCATTTTATCTTCTTACGATGGAGCACTACGATTTGTGTTTGCTTGAATGTTCACTATCAAATATAATTTTTTTAATTTTCTGGAAGCTGTTTTATTTTTTATAGTATTAGTTGCAGTACATTCCGTAACACTCCCATGCAGATTCGTCCGTTAAGTGTAAAGACAAATAAAGAATAAAAATGAGGACAAATGCCTATAATATTTATTATTAACAACTTTAAAATAATAGTATATTCTTAATTTTCTTTTGACTGCTTCCGTGACGTAGTGGCTGCTTGCCTTGTAACGGGGAGGGTCCAGGGTCTCATTCCGGGGCCACATGCATCGCGGATTCACTCTCAAAGAGGATCTGCCACCATAAGAGCATTACAGTATTCAAACATTCGCACATGTAAGAGCCAGAAATGTTCTAGGAGAACACACTTCACCATCTACGGCCTTATTGTAACTTAATATTAGGTAATATCAAATATTCGTTAACCGATAGAATTAAATATGTATTTATTTTTTACAGGACGAACACGGGCAGTCGACGCTGCACTTTGCTGCAGCGCGCACTCACGCAAACAACGCACTGTTCCAGCTGCTGCAGGAGTCGGACGTGAGCCTGGGCTACCGCGACGAACTGTACCGGACCGCGAGGGATGTGTCCATACAGGCGAACGTGCCGGAGAACACGGCGGAAATCGATAGATGGGTATTGCACCTGGCTGCAAGAGGTTAATTTTGCTTAAATTTTTAACCAACATCGGACATTCTTAATTCGAAGCACATATTTTTTAATTATGATCACCTACAACGTTTTATCGGTTGATCAGATTTTGATGTTTCTTTTTTGTTGTTGTTGTTTTTTTATGTTTTATTTTGGTTGATATAATTTGTAAAATAAATGCAAACCGATGCAAATATAAAAAGTAAATTTTTCGTATTTTCTTATCATACATACAAAGTTTTTGTTTGTATTATTTAATTTCAAAAAAATATTGTTTTTACTATTGTTTCTGAAGCAAAAAATTCGTACAAACAAATTTTCTATTTATACAGCTAAATAACAACTTGATTAAGACGGTCATTTATGGAAATAAGAGATATGATTGTGCATAACAATGAGATACAACTAAATGTGTACACATCATTTTGTGTTAACCTTTTTGTGTCCTATGACCTTTACAACCCAAAAGTTCCAATATCAACAGTAAAATAATAGTACAGGAATAAATGACAATAAGGATAAAAGTATTTAAAATCACAATTAGCACTTCTTGCTCTATTATTGCCTTACAATTAGAAAATGAATATTTCAGTAATAAGAAAAGATCATTCAATTGCTTAGACTAAAATATCAGTTACTATTCATTTTTAAACTACAAATTTTTTAAACTAAAATAATACCTTATCAACAGGAAAAAGTGACAAAATAATGGAATTATTATTACAAGGGTACGACCATATATTAGATATAGTGGACACAGAAGGTGTGACCATAACGGAAGTAATATCAAAGCGCGGTGACACTGAAATGAGCAATCTTCTTGCCTCAATACCTGCTTTTGAGGTAATATTTCTTATTATTATGGTTGTAAAAATAAAACAATTAAATCTGAGGTTTCTCATATATGTCTAAGAAATTACATAATAAAAACCAGCCAACACTCTTCTATAAATTGCTATACTTTCGAGTGCTTCTGTTGCGCAGTGGTTCACCGTTTGCATTGTAACTCCAGGTCCGTCACCCGATTCTCGAGAATAGTATGAGTTTTAATGGCGAAAAGGTACCTACCTAACAAACCGCCATAAAAGCATTGATATGGTTCGGCAGAAGTACGTGAGCGAGCCAGATTATTCTGAGCGAGCATGCTTTACGATTTATGGCCTCATTGTCACTTAACATGCTACTGAAAGCTGAGAGCTGAATCAAGGTCAAATATTAGCCCAATTTCGATAAAAGAAGGAGATGTTTATGAAGTTTGAGTATATTTAAGCTAATGAAACTATTTAATTGTTAAAGGAATCGAGGGAGGCTCTTCATAGTGCTGTTAGACAAGGCGATCTAAACGGTGTACAGAATGTCATTAAGGCTGACGGTGGGGCCACACTCGGCCGAACCCACAACACATTCGGCAGGACAGCTTTACACATAGCCGTACTGGCCCAACACGAAGACATAGTAGTCTACTTAGCAGAAGCTTGCCCCGAAGTACTAAGAATTGGAGACAATGTAAGTGAATTCGGCTTAACTAGTTAAATTAGTGAAACAACTTGACGTGCAATCATTCATTAAATTCAATGTACACTTAAACGCAATGTTCCGGAAGACCTCCAGTATTTAATGTAGAATTTTCACAACAAAACGTCACGAAAATGCATTTTCAAAATTTCAATTAGTTCATTAAAATGAAAGAAGTCTATAACTAATGTCATACGATAATAATTTTAAATTCTTGATTATAAAGTTGTGACTTAAAAGTTTTTATTGATATTATCAATTATTTCTCTATTTTGCGTAAAGTTCAATTTCCGTGAAAATTGTAGGGAAAATTAATTTGTAATGATTTTTTTTAATGCCAGCAATGCCTTTATAGTTTTCTTCATCAAGTTAAATGTAATTTATCATGCTCTACTCGCTTGTATTTCCTGAAGTACAATAATACATGATTTTTCAGCTGGAACGTACACCTTTACATTATGCTATGGGAGTTGAGAAAATCGAATCACTGAGCAGGGTATTGATAAGAGCTGGGTCTAAAAGAGTACTAAAAGATCTAAAGGGACGACAGCCGTCGTACTACTTTATGAACAAGTCCGACATACTGCGACTGAAGGAGGAGGAAGATGCATATTAATAACTTTACGATAAACTTACTTTATACAAAATACAAAAGAAATAGGTGTAACACTGTAGATGGTAATTTTGACCTCTTAGTGTTATATCAGTTTACATAAAGAACGAAAAACTTACGACATTCATTATCTTAGTAAGCATCGCCCTTTGATGGTGGTAATAGAAGAATCGACTTTCACTGTACTAAAAACGCTTAACAAGTGTATATTCTGTCATAAAATTTTAATAAAAAAAATATCCTGTATTTATAAAACAAGCGAAAATGTTATCATTATAAAAACAATTAATAGTTTCTCGAGCATTACCTTAAAATGTGACAGATAAATGTTTTTAATGAGAGTTGAATTTAGAATGACTATTTAAACCATATTTAAATTGTGTAAACAACAATCGAAGGGAATCATTTACGCTATGTACAGTTCGGTTTCCTAAAGATTACGCTCTGAAGATACTGATGAAATTTCTTTTCAAATTATGTCAAGCTCAATGCCAGGTCGTTCTCTGTTACTTGAAATACTTATTTGAATACCTTCTGCTGTGCACAGAAATAAGTATCCACATTTGTGACGCGAGTTTTAACTAGAATTTGATTTTATTGTATACGTTTTGACTTAAAATAATTGTTTTATATAATTTCACCATAAAAAAAATCCGCTAGTTCACACAATGTATTTTGACTGCACATTAATTTTCAAGAAATTTTAGGAATAGTTACACTCTTTCATATATTGTATAATTTAGTGCTTTTGTCACTGCATGGCTTTTTGATTTAAATATTGATGTTTTATAATGATACCTAATGAGATTTTTCTTACAAATTAATAATTAGTTTATATATGGCTTTAGGGGACCCTTTTTAAGTCTAATAAAAATGCAATTACAAATAAACAAACTTGTTTTATTTCGTCTTTTTTAACACAAACATTTAAACAAAATAAGTCAATAAAATCATCGTTCGAAAATTCAACGAGGTTCTAAAATTACGACTTGAAATTAAAAAAAAAACAAAACTCACGCATAAAAACAATTGAAAATATTAAATTTCTATGATTATGCTGTAAACTATGCGCGTCGTATTTTTTCAGATCTCAGATTTCCATGGGATTGGATTAATGTACATCTGCGACACCGACCCGCGCATACCTGTAATGTTATAAAGTTTTGTTTTTGTAATAATCTATGCAATAATACTTATTTGTAACAGCTTGAAAGAGTATGTTCTTATAACAGACGCTTTTATTTTTTACTAGACAATTATTTATTTACTTTTTTTTACAAGTACACAAATCTCGTAAACTTTCATTTCATTTCATCATATTTCCATATAACAAATTTTACATATTTTTAATAAAAGATTCTCACTGAGCTCCCCCTGGTTCAGCGGCACGGGCAGTGGTTTGTTTTTGCTGGTTCGCAGCCAATCGCGGTAGGCGCGCTCGCCGTCCTTGCGTTTGCGTTGCTCCTCAATGGCCGCACGAGCCGCACGTCTGTCCTCGCGAGTTTTCATAGCTTAAAATCATATACAAATTTCAACAAATAAATAACATAGACTTAATATATTCGTAGTGTAAATTGCCCAAATATCGTGAATAATAAAATAAAGATTAAAAGTTTTATTAAAATAAAAAAAAAACTTCAACAAATAATGTCAAAACATGATAATTAAAATTTTAAGAATAAAACTGTTTCTATTAAATTATTGTAGCATTGAAGTCGACGTCCAAACTGAAACTGATTCTTTTAAATAGGCTACCATGTAGCACTTTTTAACGTCAAATAAATCATTGACATCACCATTTCGCCCAACTTTCATCCTTTTGCTGTGTCTATAGCTGGGGAGAAGAAACGGCGCAAAAAAGAAACTCCCCAGTAGTACGCTGTCTCTTAGAATTTAAAGAATAAAAAATAAAAAAGGACAAGTTGCAGAAAACCAATTTTCCGTAAAAGAAAAAAGATAAAACATTAACCGTAAAAAGTAAAAACGTTAGTCAATCGTTTCATATTTACCTTTTAAATCTTCCTCCTTCTTCCGGTACCATTCCGTCAGCTTCTCTTGTTTGTCCCGCTCGCGCTTTTCCTTTTGTCGCTCCAAATTCTCGTTTTGTCTAAACCGACGCATGATTTCCTCGGCGCGGCGTCGCTCCACTTGCAAACGCTTCCGTTCCATCCAACGACGATAAGACTCCTCCCGTTGTTCCGGTGTGGTGGTAGGCGTAATTTGTCGTTTCATTTTCTGCATGCGAAGCTTTTCCCGTTTCTGAAGAATTGATGTAATATGTAACTAAGGTACTCTCTCTGAAATGGACACTAAATAACAAAATAAACCGAGATATTGATGAGATTTAAAATATGAAACTCTGGCAGTCCAAATACTGCATAAATACAAACAAGTTGGAATTGAATTTAGCCGAGGTCCAAATTTGTAGATTAGTCATCTTACAAATTGCATATTCTGAATTGCTGCTAAAGCAGAGTAAATACCGGATGACACTAATAGTTACCTCTTGTTCTTTTCTCTCAAGCCACTGCTTAAATGCTTCTTGTTTCTTTTTCTCGCTCCGTTCACGTTCGTCTTTAGCTGTTGTTGTAGTGGAGAGCGAAGCAACCGACAAACGGAATGTGTCAGGACTGCCCCGATACGTTCGATTAAGTCGCGGCGTGTCGTCTTCATCATTCTGACATTCTTGGTCGTGAGCTGTCAGGCGACACGATTTCCGCTTGACACTACCAGAGGAAGCGTTGGAAATTCGACCCGTAAGATAAGGTGTCGAATTACTCCTGTAAGTACTATGGGGGTGTGGAGTAACATCATCAACACCGGACAAGTCCGTTTGGAGAGACGTCACAGAATGCGAAGACTCCAACGTCTCTATATAAATCGCAGGATTTACATAACGCGTTTTGCTTTTCCTAGATCCTAAAGACTCGGAGTCGCTGTGGCATTGAACATTTTCGCCTGCTTCGTTGAAGACATGGTTGGAGTTTTTGAAATTCAATTTGCATTCTGGTCTATTCAGCTCGTTGTCGCCAAAATTACCTCGGTGTAAATCCCTCGTCATCATGATTCTTAAAAATTACGTTGCATATCAGTAGTAACAAATACTAAAAAAATATGGTCCTAATAAAATCCCAAAGGCCTCATAAATTACAATTGTCAATAAATTGGCGTCAAATTATCTACTGTTTTAAATAAATGTAATCTTAAAAAGTCTCACTGGCCAGTAAGGATGAAATGTACCACCTACATTAATCTGGATTTACATCTTGTCTAATAATGTCCAGTGTGTAGTACACTTAATTCCTAGAGACTCTAAAGGTAACAAAGTTATTGAGCTTAGACATATTATTAGATAAAGCCATACATTCCACATTTTTCAACCTATTCTTACCGCAGTACAATCCGCTGAAATGAGCGGTACAATGTGACGCAAATGATGCACACTGCATTACAATGAAACGATGTTCGGATTTTCCTATATTATTATTTCATTATTACATTACGTGGGTATTATATTAAAATTTTCATAATTAATAAACATCTTGGTAATTCACACAAGAAACTCGACACCGCCTAAATAGTTAAATATAACACTGCTAATGAAAGGGTTAAGAATCAAAGTATGAATTCTCTAAAAGCTCAGATTACTTATCAAAATGATTCATCCGCACAAAGCGTCGTCAGTCAACGTAAGAAAAACGAATGTGGAGTTTATACAAATGTGTTTATTTTTATTAAATTGGGTAGTTTCGTTAAAATACATCGACAACAGCCAACCGATGAAAATGTACAATCATAATGCAATATTTCTCATCGCAGTCAAGTCTTAGTTGTATTCAGGCACTTCAAAACGAAATTTTTCAAAGTGCAATAAATTATTATATTTAACTTAGCAAAAACCAATTTTCCTTCTACATTGCCTTTGGGTCGATGATGTCAAAAATGTAATAATATAAATTACCATATTGCATATTATTTCCAATCTATGTAAGGAATTGCTTAATGTTCTATGATAAAAAACCGATTGATAGCTAACAAAATAATATACATAATAGATATTTATAACAAACTTCACAGAATAGATATACATAATTGAGGATAATAATTGAATACAATATGGTAATTGTTTTAAAATGTTAAAAATTATAGAGCAATACCATTATAGTATTCAAAACCACGAATTGGAATATAGGCAATATTTGACTCTAAAATTCTGATCACTGAATCATTAAACTAAATCTGTAACTATATCCAAATCCACCTGCCTTGTAAATATCAAATCATAAGTTTAACAATTCATGATAATTATATACAAAATGGCCTACAGAAAGGAAAAATAAAACGGTCAGTTTCAGTATTACGCTTAAATTACAAGAAATCCTTGTGTACTAAGTAACTAATTGAGATTTATGGACTAATACAGCGATTCAGCATTTGACGATCGAGGTTTCTTAATTTTCTCCAAGTTCTTGATTACAATGTCATGTAAGGAACAGTAACGGTTGCGGATTTCACACATAACCAGCCAAAGTGACAAATACTCCTTCTCATCTAGTTCCTGTAACAAGATTATATAACAATCACAAAGATGGCTTGTAATACTACCTGTTAAATATTTAAAAATATATTAAACAACTTTTACAAACAGTATATAATCCCTTAGCAATCCAGTAAACAAGAAATATATTAAGTACATATGTATCATGATAACTGGAAACCATTTAAAAACCATGGAAAATGACTAAAAATATTAATAGGTAGCATCACCATAGCTATAAGTAACAGTTCTAAAATATTTATTTCATTTTATCCTAAAGAACTTAAGAAGAAAGCATTTGATATAAAAAGAATTCAACTACTTTATATTATGCAGTAAAAAGTAAAAATTTAATGTCTTACACAGTTTCTTATTAATAGCCACTTTTGAATGAAAACATATCAGAAAGTACCACACAACCTGATTTTTGAAAGAAATAACAGTTTCTATTATATAAAACCTGCATCAATAACTTTTTGTTTGCACATCAGAATAGACAAAATTAACCATTAAGACTATTTCAACTAAGATGCACTTACTCTTACAGCTCTTCTGTAATCATCAATGTGTGGATATTTAGCAACTTTAGACACAATTTTTGCCCTTGAAATAAAATATCGAGAGATTTGGTCAAAAAATGCAGCAGCTTCAGACTCCACAGACTGTATCTCTGCAAGTGTGTCCTCTTGTATTGATACACCAAAGTTATTACCATCTTCAATTTTAGGAATCATGAATGATATCCACATTTTTAGCTGAAATTAGTAATAATGTTTAATAATTTTACAATAAGTGCAAACAAGAGGAACATTTTTTTTACATTCAATATAATAAAAGGTTTAGTTAAATTTTTAGACTGGCCATCAATATCAAACAAGAGTTCATTATTCTCAAGTATTACAATAATCTCATACATTAGTCTAATATAAATATACACAAACAAATTATAGAACATTAATATTTACCAAATTGGAATCTTCAACCAACTCCCTTATATGTGGCTTAACTAAATGAATAAGATCACTAAGAGGTTTGTTACATGGTACAGTCCCATTAGGCAAGGCATAAACTCGAGTTCCATCTATTGTAGTATTGCTAGAAGCTTCTGATGAATCCACTCTAGGGCGTTTTGCATTAGGCTCATTTAAAGCAGCTGCTGGAGGTGGGACTGGAATGTTGAGGTCCTAGAAGAATTATAAAGAAAAAAAATAGATATAATTTCTATTATTTCACCAATATGTTTACTATAATAAATATAATACAAATTATAACATTTATTGTTGCCAATACTTATACAATGAAATTAAAAAAAAATATTATTTTCATAGTAACATAAACCAGTAATATATTTTAGAATAAACTTTTTTTTAGTAATTGACACAATATTTTGTGTAAAATCTATGAATTGTTATTTCCAATTTTTCCTACTTCTAGTAAAAGCTGACTTACGCCATTTAATAATAATAATCTAATATAAAGCTATTATATAATTCAAAGCATATCTTTTAACTGGTAATGAACGCTTAACTCTATAACATGTCATTACCTGATGGACATCTGCTAAATCACGATTTTGAAAGTTAGAAGTTTCTAACAGCTCATTCAACTTCACTATCTTTACTGGAAATCCCTTAATAATTAGGTGCTCTGCTTTTTGTTTCAAGGAGTCTTTGTATTCTTGAACCTGAAAAATAAATATATTCATAAGACGCCATCCATTTAAACAATTTAAATACGAATTTGTAGTAAACGTCACATACAACGCTAGCTTCGCCGAAACCCATGGCCGCGCAATTGAGGTTATGTTGACTTTTATTTCAATATTTAAATCACCACGGAAAATTATTTAAAATTACGAGACGCGTCTACAGCTTCTTGAACAAGTACGTGTAAACTAAATTGATGCGTATTTTTGCGCAAAGTTCTCCTGCCTGCTCGCACACTTCACTACTCAACACACTCGTGTCAAAATTAAAGGAAAATAACAATAAAATGCAGTGTACCGTTTACCTTTTTCGTAACGTCTGTCATTATTTTAAGATGTATTAATTGGGATCAAAGCTATTAATACCCTTAAGTAATAAAGTAAATGGAAATTCACACAACTTCTTAACTTAATTTCTACAATTCGGTGTGCGCTTGAATGAGTGAATAAGTATATCGGTCGGATGCGTTCAGAGTTTGAATTCAAACGTTCTTTACCTATTTAAGTAACTAAATAAAGAAAAGTCCTACCAGGTTTAAGATTTTTTGTAATTCAGAATTATTTTCCATTTTAATAAAAATTAAGCGCAACAGATGACAGTAATTGTTCACATACTTTTAATTTTTTTTAATTAAATGTCTTTCATATAATTTTAAACTATTTGACATAGAATAGAAGGTGACAAAGTATGTATGTTAATACTTGTTATTGTTAATAATTTAATTTGTTCACCAAGTCTTTACTGCTCTAAAATGGCGATTAATTGGAGCTAGGATAACTAGTAGCTTCCGTATAGATAAGAATAAGATACCTTTTTAAATGAATCACAAAACAGACATGGTTTAATAAGCTAGGCATTAGAAATACGGTTAAACTAAAGTATTTTTTACCCAATTACATTAAAATTTGAAAATTGCGTAATAGTACATAAAAGTTTATGTGTACTTTCATAAAAAAAAGAAATCATGGGTGTGAAAATCAAGATTAATTAGACGAATTTAAGTTTTTAAGTCACCTATTTATGGTTGTGTATATTAAATTCAAAATAAACGAAGCCGTGAGCACACCTAGCAAAAATATGTAGAGCAAAATATTACACCACAAGAGTGCATTATGGTGAAATATATTACTCCCTGTAATTCAATTTATTCAACTGAATTTTACAAAATAAAGAAATCCAGAGGAATAAAAATAATATTACATTTTAATAATAAATATAATATCTTAAATAGCAACCTAATTTAAAAATATTCATGAAAACCAATTAGTATATTCAGCATAATATTTATCCAGCGATTACTAAATCTGAAATAATTTTACCTACCTAAATAAAACCTACCTAAAATAATTGTATGTTTTTTTAAATGTCAATAAATTGAATAAATATGAAAACTTTTAAAATACTACTCTATACTCATGTCTTTAAATGTTTTATTTTTCAAATTTCACACATATATATGAATAAAATATTTATTTATAATAAAATCTAGTTATTTCACAGGTAGTTTTAAATATTGCAGCTATCTACAGGTGACGATGATCACTTTCCAAGTGAACTGCTTGCTCGTTTATGTACTTCAAGTATAAAAAAAATTATGACATATTCTTTTCCAGCTCACGAATCGCTTGTGACCGATTAAGCTGTAAAAGTCGTTAAAAAGACTAACAGCGAAAACATTATTTGAATACAATATATCCTTTTTTAAACAAGTGGTCAAGAACGTCAACTTTGACAGAAGATTTATCAAAGTAGACATTCTTAACCTCGTGAATATATCATAAATTATATATATTATTTATACGAATATTTTTTATACGTTGATATGACTACGTTTAGATTTAATTTTTTGGGTAATGATAACAAAGATAAGGTAGAAGGTACTAACATATGACTTCCTCATTATTTATAAAAATGTAGTTAACAAATTATTATATTTTATGGGATACAAATTTTAACGAAGTTACAAGTGAATAGGATACTTTCATTAATACTAACACCACCAGTTACCACGAATTCTACATTCAGAACTTTATATTTATAATTAACTATTACACAATTCACCTAGATCAACATCCTGCTTCTTATAAATATTAGCATAAAGTAGCTAGAGCGTTTAATAAGGGTTGCACTCATTATGAGACTAAATGTGGGGTTTTTAATGTAAAAACTCCATGCCTACGATGGTGGCTAGCTCATATTTCTATAGCTATAAGAGTTAACCTCTATTTTACATGATGTTAAGTGATTACACAGTAGACGGTAAAGCTTGTTCGCCCAAGGCACTCTGGCTCTTGCATGCATAACTGCTGGGACACTAATATTGTTCTGGTGGTAGGTTTACCATGTGAGTGATAGCTAGCTAGGCAAAACCCAAAAAACACTTGTTAGTAGTGATAGGCAAGCGGTAAACCACTTTGACACTGAGGCAATCTCAATTTTTATTCCTCCTAACTATAGTATGTAGACATACTGGGATCTGATTAGATCTCACATAATGAATTGGATGTTCTTTAATTTTTAACGAAAAGTATACAGCTTAGAAAATATTAACCTTTTATCTTATTATCAATCTCAGAACAAAATGAGGAAATTCATTGGTTTGTATGTGAAGAAGTAATGCTGAATAAACAGATAGAGATGTTAGAGGACATTGTTCATGCAAAAATGTTTACGTGTGATGATGTTGAAATAGGACATGTGAATTTAAATAAATCATTTTTAAGTGAAGATGGACACATAAATATTTTAGAACAGGCTGAAAAGGAACATAGCGATTTAATTGTTGGAAAGTATGAAGGTAGAAGTATAATTATTCTGAATTACTAGTTTTATTCTTTTTCAGTACAATAAAATACATTGTAATGTAGATTATAGAATATTATTATTGGAAATGTTTAATCTTCCATTTAACACTGGAAACAACAATAAAAAAGTTAATAAAAATAATTGTTAAATATTTTGAAAGTGACTATATCTAGAATGAGGTTTTAAATCTATGCAAAATTGTGTAGCTTATTATCATTTATGGTTATAAAAAATTTGTATCTAAATTCATAAACTTTGTTTTAGGTGGGTTAAAAATATGGGAGTGTACAAGTGATCTAATAAAATACTTGTTGGATCATGAGAATATATGCTTTAATCAAGCTAAAGTTTTAGATTTAGGTTGTGGAGTAGGTATTCTAGGTATTTATGCATTACTAAATGAAGCCTCTGTAACATTTCAAGATTATGTAAGTTACCAATATTATAAACGTACATTATTATCAATAATAACAATATTTTATGTGTATCTCATAGGTAGACATAAAATAATATTATTATTTTATATAAACCATAAAAAAAATAGTTACCTAAAATATTTATTTTCGGTGATGAATCTAATTTTTTTTGTTAAATCGATGCCATAGTAGCTATCTTTTTATTTATATGTTATGTAACTTTTACTTTAAGTAAAAAAGCTTCAATTATACAAAATTTTCAACTTGTTTTACAGAATAAAGAAATTATTGAATCTGTAACAATACCTAGTGTACTGTTAAACTTTGAAGAAGAAATGAGGAATGATAAAATAAAAAAATGCAGATTTTTCTCCGGAGACTGGGCATCATTTTGTAAAAAATTAGCTGACAAAGAAGTTTATGACATTATTTTAACCTCAGAGACTATTTACAATGAAAAAAATTATAATAAGCTCATGAAATTGTTCTTAAGAATGTTAAGCCAAAATGGAGTAGCTTATGTTGCAGCAAAAACATATTACTTTGGTGTTGGTGGGGGAATTAGACAGTTTGAGACACACATTGAAAGAACTGGTTTGCTTAAAAGTGAAGTAGTTTGGAAAAGTTTTGGTGGTGTACAAAGAGAAATTTTGAAGGTAATAAGAAGTTTATAGTTTACATGTCTTTTATTTAATAATAATGTTAATTCATATATTCACATAAATCTATTTAAAGTAGAACACAGTATCCATTTTCCTTACATATAAACCATATAAACATTGAATTAAAAAAATATGCATCTTACAATTAAAATTCTTTATATTCGGAGTTGCCTCAAAATTGAAATTCATACAATGGAAAAATAATATCACTATGAAATGATAATTACTTTAAGCAATTGATACAATTTTTGCGATATATTAAAATTGTTTTTATTAGGAAAATGAACTTCAAAAGTATTTTTATCAAAAGTATTTTTTCAAAAGTATTGTTATCTGATGCAAGTTAATGTAAACATAAATTAAAGAAAAAATGTTTAAGTGTAAGAAAGAAATGAAAAATCGAGACATTTGTAGATAAGTTAGGGTGACAATCGCTCAAATACCCAACCATTTTCTCCTTGATGAAGAAGTTTTCCATCTGGCTTTTCACCATCTTTTGGTTTTCTAAATTTTATTCTGTCATGTAAACGATCCCCTTGACCTTGCCAGAACTCCACAGCTTTAGGGCGAATTATATATCCACCCCTTTAAAAGTATGAAAGGAATTAAACACAGAAATTTAAGAAAAAGCAACAAATTAAAAAAATTAAATTAGGTTATAAAAAATAATGAGGAAAACTAGTTGTAAGCAAGTTGCCTTTGTGAGTCAATGGTTTATCTGTTTGCCCTGTAACATGGAGATCTCGGGTTCAATTATTGGACTTCAAACCGGTCTTTTTAGGTACCATCCTCAATAGAGGCAGATTGACCTCCATTACAGCATCGCTGTGTTCTGCAGTCATACATGTGCGAGACAGATGTAATCTAGGCAAACAAGCTACACCATCTACGACTTCATTGTCACATAACATCAGGTGAAATAGAGGCCAAGTGTTAGCTCATAACCTAAAAATAATAATATTAATCATATATAGATATAAATAATATTCAATGATTATTACCAATAGTTTGGTTTGGGTACTTTCTTCTCAGGTATAATATATTCAGCTTCTAATTTACTTTCACGTTCACATAGAACATCCCGAGATGATATTGGTGTGCTTTGGTAGCTTGCACATGCTGCAATTTGGCTTGGTACAGGGCGTGAATGAAAGTATTTGGTAGATTCTTCTTCAGAAAGCTTTTCTACTTTACCCTCTATTCTAACTGATCTGTTCAAAACTTCCCAATAAAATGTTGCTGCGACATTTTGATTTTCTTCCTACAAATATTTTTACATCAAAAAAATATATATTTTCTATAATTTGTAATCTATATTTACATACCATTTCTTTAGCTTTCCTGCTCTCATAATTTGTGAAGAATTTATATCCATCTTTACCATAGCCTTTGCATAAAACAAATCTTGCCGATGGACAGCCATCTCTACAACATTAACAATTATAAGAAATTATATTGCAGTACATGGAAATTATTTTATTTATACTGTAATTTTGTTAGAGATACTTTGATACAGTTGCTAAACACATAGCATTGGGTTCTAAAACTTCCTTTCTATTGCAAGCTTCTTCAAACCAAACTTTAAATTGTCCGAATGGTTCTTTGGAAGTTAAATGTTTTTCCAAGAAAGTGTCATCCTTATTTTTGTATTTAATTCTCATGCCTAAAATAAAAATATTTAATGACATATTGATTATATATAATATATAATACATATTTATTAAACACATTACATATTTCAAAGAATAATATCAAATAACTAAAGCCTTACCTCCAATGTCGACACTCATGTTGCGGAAACTTAATGATTTTCTTATAAATAAATTTTGTAATTGAAATCTCATGCGGTTTGCGAATATATATCACGTTTATAACAATGGGTCTTATTCTAATAATGAACAATACGCATATTTGTATGTTAGGATCATATATTTAATTAAATAGATTATTTAATAATTCGGATGTGGGGGTACACATCAATACTTTAATATAGACTTCGTAATTTAATCATTGATAACGCAAACTGACACATTACAAATGAACATCCAGTTATAGTCTATTGTCTATGCTTATAAATATAGTTTCTTTCACTTTGCATTGTATTTTATTATCAGATATGAGCTAACATTTCACCTGATATTATGGTATGGTGTGGTGAAGAGTGTTAACTTAGAATACTTCTGACTCTCACATTTATCTGCCGGAACACAGCAATGTTGTGTTATGCCAGACGTTTGACATTGAAATTGGTAGCTAAGGAGATAGGTTCGAAAAAACCTTCCATTATTCATATGACCCGGTATCGAACTGGGAACCTCCGTATTACAAGGAAAGCAATAAACCATTGCGCCACGGAAGCAAATAAGTTACAAGTAGTATATATATTATACACGAATGCACCAATTTAATCGATTCTACGTTTGTATTACATGTGGGCTATGAATATTCAGATTTTTTTATATTACTTTTGCAAATTGTAAAGGATGCGTTTATTATTTTACTTTTAGCTCATATAATTATTATCCACATTTTTGTTATTTTACAACCGAGAAAAGAAATGTCACTGCCCCTACCACAATATCAACATTAGCCATTGTACGTCACGTCACTAGATTAAGGTTGTTGCGCTGTTTCGTTTTTACGTAGACTTGTAAACTCTATTCTTTAAAGATATATTGTTGTTTAGTATAATAAATTAGACATGGAGTCTGAATCAGAAGTTACAAAAGAAAAAATTCATACAGAACCTATTCTAAATGATCCTCGATATATAACCTTACTAAGTGTGGTAGTTCTTATTTTTACATTCTGTGAGTAGCTGAATCTTTTACAAATATTATATAGTATTTAAATTTTTGGGTTTAATTGATAGGTGTTGATTAAATTAATATCTTGAGTATATTATTTAATAATATATTAAAATTTGTTAATAAAAACATTGCATTTTATAACCAAAAATCTGATTTGTATCACTTTTTAGGTTGAACTTGTCTTCACTAACGATTAATAAAAAAATAAGATTAGGAATAACAACTTAAGATTCCTTTCGCAAGGCTTAGATAGAAAAAGATTTTCAGACTATTTCTGTGGCTATTCATTCATACATAGTATGTCACTATTTTTTTATTATTTGATACAGTTAAATATATGGTAAGGGGCTTGATGGCAAATTAATAATTACTTTTAAAATCATTATGTGCTAGTAAAACCAAAATGAACTATAATATTATTATTATGGACTATAGAAACATAATGTAACTATGGGAGTTTTTTGTTATAAATTCAGCTTTGATTTAAAAAACTGCAAAAAATATAGTCTGTCCTTTCTGTTTACATTAGGATTAAAAAAAATGTGTAATTTCTATTTAACATACCTGTTCCAGTATTTTGGTGGTGTTTCTCCCGTCGACGACAATTGCGTAGGTCAGTGCTACTGACTGGTCTATCAGATTCTGGTAAGACATTGTTGTTTGTGAGACTTGCATATTCACAATATAGACAAACTTTCACATCAATGAGGGAAAATGTTGAAGACTACTTTACTTCAAATGTAAGTTTTGCATAAGTGCTTTTAATGTCAATAAATATTTTTTTATATATTGCTAAATAATAAAATAAATATGTAAACAAGAATTTAAAGTTAATATTTACTCTATTATGTAATAAACCAACCAATTAATTTGTGGGACACAGGATTTCTCTCATAAGGTTAGAATCAAAGCCCTGATTCACCAACCAAGCTAAATGAGGGTTTGCAGGTGATGCAGACCTTCAAAAAACTGTTCTTCGCATGTCAGTTTCAAAATTTAAGGACATTACAAAGCAAAACTTCCCATCTCTTACTACAACAGAGCTTTATACTATGGAATGTATTGACTTGGGACTTGGGATTTATTTTGTAAATTGTTTAATATACATCCTTACACATTCCTTATATATATAAAAAGGATATATATATATATATATA
>DWQX01000985.1:0-32897 GCA_018245475.1 Pharmacophagus antenor
GCCCATTTATGGCATAGTCATTGTGTAAAAGATAAGAGAAATGGTATTTAGACATTCAAAATGATTAGTAGATTACAAAGGTGTTCATATTGTTACGTTATCATACGCAGATTTAAAATATTTTGCAAATTATAACCTGTGACAAAGTGGTCTCAAACTTTTGGCCGGCAGTGTATATCATCGTATTAGTATATATTTTGAAATAAAGTTAACAATTTTTACCAAAAAAATTTGAATTTACAATTAGTAGTCAAAAATAATGTCAGAAGTATACTTTAGGAGGTGCATCACGATTATAATAGGTCATTGAAATAAGTACGTCCGCTTCGCATATTTTTAGGAATATATAGAATAAATACATAAAAATAGCGTAGTCTTTCGCAACTAAAACAAACAGTTCTTACATTCCAGGCCAGCGAGTTTATGCAAACTGTATGATAGAGCCACAACGCACCGTCTTTCAGCGTCAATTCTGGAGCAACTAAGACAAGACTCCCAATATTTGCCATATCTATTATGCACGCCTGTTTTGAGTTCGAAACGAAGACGCCTCTATCAGAAAATCGACGTCGATATAGAAACGCGCATTGTAAGTAAATTTTACGTCTTTTTAACTGCTACATATTTTATGATTTCATTCCTCGTATATAATCTATATACCATTACTGTGTGTTTTATCCATAATCTTGGAACACCTGTTAAAAACTAAATTGTAGTATAAAGTAATATGATGATGGTTCCACAGACAAGAGTGAACCTCTTTATATTAATAAAAATGCGTACTTATACTCGTATCAAACAAGGCTAGATTACATAAAAATTAGTCCCGTTTACCTAACGTTTTATTATTATAATAATCGTCAATAAATATTGAAACTTTCACTTTCTAAATGTATCAAAAGAGGTAAATTTTGCTGTTTAGAAAATTAATTATTTTGAATTTCTAGCCGTCGGTTGTTGAACATCTCCGGAAATGGACTTCGAAAGAGGCGGTCGGTGACGTCACCGCTCTCCCGGACGCATCAATGCGTATAGCGAGCAGCGTTACACTGACACCTGACGAGCTGTCGGAATGTGGTTCTGGCGAAGACGAGCCCATTGATCATAGACTGCCCAGTCCCGAAGAGCAGCTAAGGGTAATCGCCTCGAAGTAAGTGGTTTAACTATGTTACATAATTGTGATTAGTCTTTTTTGTCCGATATCTAATGGTAGAGCTCACCACAACATACGTGGGACACTCAGAAAGATTTACGACACTAAAAAAAAATGTTCTATAGGTAAATATATTTTATAACATCTTTTCAAAGTAATCTCCACCAGCGTCTATACAAAGTTTCATGTGTCTGAACCAGTTTTTGAAACACATTTTCTAGTCCGCCGCAGACATCTCGTTTACAGCCTGCTCGAACGCTGAGAGCGCATCATCCAGCGATAAAAATTATATCCCTTTGAGCTGATTTTTTATTTTTGGGAATAAGAAGTCACACGCTGCTAGGTCAGGGCTGTAAGGAGGGTGACCCAAGAGTTTGACCGGTGTACTGTCTAGGAAGTCCTTCGTTTTAATTGCGGTGTGGGCGGGCGCATTGTCGTGGTGGAGCATGAGCCCGCGGAGCCGTGTTCGGTAGCTTGTTGCTCACAAGAGAGAAAACTTCTGTCAAGCATTTGGTAGTATACCATTCGGCGTTAATGCTTCTTTGATTTCGTAAAGGAATTAACACCAAACAGCCAGTCAAATTGAAAAAGCTCGCTATCAAAATCTTCCCCCCGGTTCTTTGGTTTTGGTTTACTTTGGTAGGCGTTGATTCGTTTTGAAAAACCCAAACCGTCGACTGGCGTTTAGTTTCTGGATCGTATTAATAAATCCAGGATTCATAACCTATACTTTCTGAGTGACCGGGTATATTTCTATCACCAAGTAGTATGGCAAAAATACTGTTCCGGTTTGAAGAGGATGAAGGAATAGTGAAATTACTGACACTTTGTTGATGCAGCGTTAACATACAAGTCTGCGCCACATTGTCATTTTAAAAAAAAATGTTTTTGGCTTAGATATTAAGTAATATTCAGTTCAAGTGGAGATAATTGAAAAGCTGCGTAATCAGGAATGGAAATTCTTTATAAATGTTTTATATCTTTTTAGATTTCCTCCGCAAGTCGTCGCCATAGACACGTCGGGCAAGTTCTTCGATAGAATGTGCAGCTCCCGTAAGTCGCTACACATTGAGACCGGCAGCGGGGAAACCGATACGGTTAAACGACGCACGCGCACAAGAAAACCACGTGGTAAAAGACGAAACACCATATCCGGCACTGATCAGAAAGAGCTTAGAGAGGCTATAGCTGGGTAAGCTTCTAGATTGCACCGTACACTCGAGGTTACATTATATGTTATAAAATAAATTACCTCTTAACATAGTTACAATTAAATTAAAGTATCAAAAAATAAATAATGCAGATAATGTAATCTCATTGTTTCAATTAACGACTGTAACCCATAAAGCACAGTACAGTTTGGAGCCTATGAACGCTCAATTAAAATCTTTAGCACAATTTAACATGTTGATAATATTATCGTGCTTCTGTGAATATATTTTTGTTACTGATTGTCCTTGTTGATTGAAAAAAAATTAAAACAAAGACAGTCATTTTTGCACTTGTACACTAATAGTGTCATTTGTTCTTAAGCTTTTATGATTAATGACGTCTTTGAAAGACTCCGCTGTTACAGGACCAAGCGGATTCTTTTAAAGTTTTTCCTTTAGGTTTGCCTTAGCGTGTGACTAATGCTTTGCTTGGTTTGTTTTATCATAGTGATACTACAAATGCTGTGGCTTCTGAAGACATGGAAGAAAACAACATGGTCATCAGATCACGATCTAGTGACTTGCTTAAGAAAAGTCCTACTGACCCCTTAACGAAGAAAGGACACTTCAACAGTTTAAAACTATGGGGCAAAAACAGACTTAAGTTAATCGGAAGGTCGCCAAGCGCTAGCAGAGATAGCTTTAAAGATTCATCTAAGATAGAAAAAATTGGAGATTCAAAATCTCCACCAAAAATTGAAGAGAGTCAAGGGCAAGAAAGTGTGACAATGAGGAAAAAACGTTTAGGCGAGGAGGATAGAAAAACCCATCAAAGATGTGCTTCATACTCTTCTTCGGAAAAGAGTATCGGAGTGCCGTCTAGCGTCCAAACTACGGCTACTATCAATACCGGTGTTAAACTTAGAGGAACATCAACACAACGAAAATTAAGGCGAAGTGGAAACAACAAAGATGAACCACATTCATCAAGTGGTAATTGGTCAGCTAGTTCCGAATCAGGAAGAACCAGTATAGGATCAGAAATCACAACAACCACTGTACCACCCAAAAGTACTACATCGGCTGGTACGTCAAACAATTCTCTCAACTTGCATCATGGACCTCCAAGTTCTATTATAAGTCGAAGAAGATTTCCTAATAACTCAGGTTCTGGCAGTGTCACAAGTGAAGGGACGCTAACACCAGACATAATACATGATTTACATGAAGATTTAGAAACAAGTTCTGAATTTTCTTGCGATACTGAAGGTTATTACACATCATTTCATATGGATTCTGGTTTAAAAACTCTCAAGGAAGAGGAAGTATCACCCAGTACACCTCTACATACAAGCACTGCTTTATCAAGCTCTTCAAATAGTCAAACCCTAACAGCAGAAAACGAATACGAACTATTCGGTAAAGGCTCAACAAGTACAACCACTAGCTCTGCGGGAACAGTGTGCACTACTTTAATGGCGGCTGGTAGTGACAGATCATTAGTAATAGGACCAACAGTCCCTGAACGAAAAAGCTCATTGACGAAAATGAATAGAAGTAGAAGTAATAATATTCATAGCGCAAATGCTATCTTAGATAGGAGTACGAATTCTGCTTTTTCTAAATCGCCATTCAGCAGTTTAAGATATAACACGATCAGACCATACACAGAAAAACAAGGAAATAATCATTCTTCTCCAGAAATACGAGAAAATCCGAGGTCAACTGTAACAATTACTTGTAATATCGGAAATCAAAGAAATATAACGGCTGTTGCAGAAGTGCACGCGGATACTGACATAGAAAGTGCAAAGAAAAGTACAGGTACTAGCTCACCAGATTCTGGTCATAATACTTCTAGCTCTCCTATCGAGGATTCTGTATCGAGCGCCCAAGGAAAAAATAGTTTATCTGAACAAGATTATTCAGAATCATCTGATCTAGAAGGAACTGATAGAATAGAAAGAATACGATATAAAACCACTATAAATAGTTCCCGGATTCCTTCAATGTGTGTCATAACCCCTACCAATTCCGACGACGAAAGCGAAAACAGCAAGAGTTCAGAATCAAATACCAAATTGGAACTTGAAAAATCAACCACAACTATAATTAAATCAGGAACTCGCCCAAAACTTGATTTACCTACCGAAGATAAATCTAGGGAGAATAAAAATAACAATGAATCTACAAAAGTAAATAACAAACCTCAGAATGCACCTAAAGCCTCCCGGCAGCCTTTCAATAACCTTATGTGCAAATTAAAAGGTGTGCTGCCTAATAAACTATCAAATAAAAAATCACCCGTAGCAAAAGAAATAGAAAATTTCTACGATTCCGGTGATTACGTAACTATTGCAGACGTAAAAAATAATAATCAGAAAATAAATATCAACGGAAGCACTTACGGTAATAACGACATAGTCAGAAAAAATCTACAGACAGTGTTATCAGGGAAACTTTCAGAAACTGAATACGTGTGTCTGAATGAACTACCAAACTGTTTAAATGAAAGTAAAGAATTAGATACTGGATTTGAAGAAAAATCGTCTGCAGCTCTAGAAGAGATCCAAAGAAAGGGAGCTAAAGTAATGCTTGATTCTCACGGTCAAGTAATATACTCATCAGACACTTTAAAAAGGAGAAAAGGTGCTCACACAACATTTGAACCAGGTCCATTTGTACAAGAAATATCTCCGACTACTTTAACGATACAACGTGAAAACGCTGATGTTGTGCAAATAACAGACGAAACAGATTTTCCTTATGAACCTCCTCCATTATCAAGTAAGCCCACGTCCCCTCAATTAGGAAAAATGATAATCAAAGCACCCATAGATCGACACGGTCCCGTCACCACTGAATTTGTGACTTTACCAGCACCGAAACCTAGTACAATAATAACTGCAACCCCTGTTATTGAAACACCCAACGTAACTGACCCAATTATAGTATCCCAAAATAATCAAGACCTACCACGAGTAGTGGAAGCTATAACGCGAACTGGGGCTTACGTAAATATTCACGATGCAGAGGGTGTCAGCTTGTCTCCTACGAAAGATGATATAGCAGGTAAGAATCTAATTTGCTCAAAGCTCCGTCCTAAGTCTACAACGCAACAAGAGAATAAACATTTAAATTCCAATGAAGACATTATTCCTTTCGTTCCTAATTTCCAAACTCCCAGCATATTAAAGAGTAAATATCAACAAGATCTTTATAAACTAGGTAGCAATAAAGTAGCTGAAGTTATGAAGATGTTTACAGGTCAAAATATAAACGATGATAATGAAGACTCGACCAACTATAATAATGATATAAATAAATCACAAACAAACAAGGTAAAGCGCAGTGATAGCTATAAACTAGCAAACTCTCCTTTAATGCCAATAAAAAAGCTACTTAAATTAGATAGCTTTGGCAATAGCTCGAAAAAAATTAATTCTTTAGAAATGATCCAAGCCGAAATAACAGCCGATCTTTTGCGGGAACAAATTAATTACCCCTCAACAGTATCACCTAAACTTAATCAAAAGAATATTTTTGAGGAATCAAATAAATGTGAATGTATTAATGTTGATAGTAATTTCACTGTTGATCATTTCGAATCACAACTATCGGCTCTAACTTTGAGTCCATTGACGTCACCATTACCTAAAAGACAGTCTATTGCATTTGTGCCTAACACAAGAGACGCTGCTATAGATATGTTAACTGCTATCTTAGATTCCGATCCAGATAACATTTGCATTCTACACTCCCCCTCTACTTACACTTTACCAAATAGTAAAGTAACTGTTCCTGTAGATGGTTCGATGCACAGAGCTCGTATTCTATCAATTTCCGAATCCGATTATGGCACTGAAATATGGTGATAAAAATACATTAACTTTTATGTTATTTAGAATTTTTTTATATCTGTTACCTAAAAATTGTACCTTTCGCAAGTCTAATACGCTTATAATTAGATAATTGAATTGTCATATATACCTAAATCGAATACTTTTTATTATACATATGTACTAATACAAGATTGTTAAGTTTAAGCAAAGTCGAAAGAGTGGTTTATCCGTCCAGTATGAGTATAAAATTTTACACGCGTCTTCCTTCTCTCTTCAACACTACGTGCCACTGTGATAATGATTAAATTCCTGTTTTTAGATTTTTATGTGTTTTAGATATTATATTTTAAATAATTAATTTGCCGTTAATTGCCATTAAACAGGTTAATTTGTTTATTTAGTAAATTATCTGTTTGTGAAATTAAGTAATGCATGGTGGCTACTTTCGCCGCAGTGTGCACAGCTTACGACTGGTTTATATTCTTCGTTTTAAGTGCATGGAGTTTTCTCCTGTGTGTTTTTGTGTTTTGTAAATAATAATATTATAGATTTATTATGAATTTAACGCACTTATTTCATTTGTTTTCACTCCTTCCTCTCACCATCACCTCAATTTTCACATTGCACTATGCTTCAAAATGAATGAACGTTTCTGTTATAAATTATTAAATAAGGTCATTGACTTATTTTTTTTGTAATATCTTTATTAAATGTTTATAACAGATTTCGTTCAAGGGTTTAAATAAATATTAATTGATTATATCACTGTGTACATTAAATACTTTTATCAATTTGTTTGAATATTAACCAGGGTACAAAAATTAACTATTTACATCGAAACAAAATCACTGCACTTTTTAACTTTAATTTATTAATTAAATTAATTGTTGAATAACAAAACTTTGATTTAATTTTGATGGATAATTCAATCACGCCGTGAAAAAAAACAATATTTGTTATAATGAGGCTTGCAACAATAAATTGCCGAAAATATTTCTATGACACTTATGTCAAGCTAGTTTTTGAGTTATTTTGCATTGTCAGCTATCGCAAATCGCGATTATTGTTGCTGCTGCCATGTCCCTGTCACTTATGTTACGTTTAAAACACTCATCATTCATCGCTTTGCACAGTGAACAAGATTGCTTCCAATGGTTGCGACTTTGTTAACGCCATCCTCCTCGAAGGTAAAGTTTTTATTGCTTTTTTGGCATGCCCTATAAAAATGATGCATGAAGAGTGAAGGATTTTTTACACATATATTCTATTAACACGTATCTTAAAATTCTTCAGTATTATTTAATAATTTTGTAATCTCCTGTACATAAAATCACAAGAAAATTGGAGCTATATATCACACAGTACGCAATACATACGTAGCTTTATTATTATTAACAACTAATCATTCTAATTTAAAAGTTATAGAAAATTCACTGAACTTGTTTATTATACAGTATATATTTGTATTTTATGAAGTCTATTAATCATCTTATTACAAAATTTAATAAGATATATATATGAGGAAAGATTTAACAGTACCATGCACTATTTAAACAAACATGTCTCTATGAAAAATTTATTACCATTTTCTAGTAGAAATACTTAGTACATAGCACATAGTAGTACATCGATTTATTTTATAGATTAAGAATCAGCATGTGGAAATGGTTGTATGTGTATTATCAATAAAATGTATCTAAATTATCATTCGTATAAATTTGTAAATGCTATGACAGTATTAAAGATGCAATCAGTAATTTTTTATGATAAAAAACGTTAAAAAAATACTGGAATTAGACTATCAAACAAAATATCAATTTTTTATTTGTATTTAAAATAGTTGTTGATTGTATCTTGCGGCTATATGTACAGACAGTAAATTTATACAAATTAAATAAAATAAATCGTCTGAAGCAAATTTTTTAACAGATTTCACTTACATTTTCAGACTATCGACATTCCAGTGCTGACAAACCCTTTTTAACTTCTCCCCAAAAAGTACAAGATAATGGTAAAATAATAGATTTGAATGCAATCAACCCTACGATCCATCGGCCTCAAACAACACACCTTCGCGGCAGACATGGTGTCGTTGGTTCTGAGAATGCTTTTCAAAGAGAACAACCCAAATACTGGACCCTTCCCAAAAGAATGCCATTGGAACAAAATTTTCAAAGACCTTTCAATGCACGGAATAGTGCAAACAACTTTTCTGTAAGAACAGCGTTCGCAGATGTGCATTTTTCTGATCAGCGATACGTTAACAACAACAATGAATCAATCAAAGTCTCCCCAATAGATCCACGAAATACAGGAACTTTCAAGGCATCCACTCCGACAAGCAAAGAAAATAATATCGATATTACTTCTAAATTATTATCTCCAGTGAAATCAACCATGACAAATGAAGAATTATATGCTGTTATACACAAAAGTAAAAAGAAGCTTAATATCAAAGAACCACCCGAGAGAGCCGAATCACCAGCTCTATCTATTTTAAGTTTATCTCCGGTAACTTCGGAGATATCTTTGTACAGTAAAGGTACCCAACGTTATCCAGAAACTGGTTATTTAGGGGATCCTAGAAGTAGATGGTCACTGACTGATAGGCAATTTATTCCTCTTGCTACACATAATTTTGGAACGAATTCACAAAAACAAGAGAGTACCTGCGCGGATCGGTTTGGCCCAATTCCACAAACTTCTAGACTTGATTTCAAAAAGCTTCTATTACAGCACAGTGTAAAACTTAATACACTGAACCCACAAAATAAATCGACTAAATTATCAGCCGTGGAACAATTAAAACTCTCTAAAGAGAAAACACATACGCCAATAACCCCATCGAGTAATAGATCGCAAATTAACATACTCGATCTTAGTGGATCTCCAAAAACATACAATCACAGAAAAACCATAAAATCTAACAATCAACCTACATCGCCGGGAAGAACAGGCACCTGGATAAAAGAACATAAAAGTACTCAAAAAATATTACTATCGCCTAAATCGCAATGGCGTTTCGCTAGTCCAAGATCGGATGTACTTTCAACACCCATACCGGAAGTAAATAATGAGGACGATAACTCTAACAGTTCAGGTGAGAAACAGGATATGTCGCCAAATAGTCCTCCCTCTAAGACAGTTCCTATCGTAACCAATCAACATTTTGGTGCTAGAAGGAGTCTAATACCGATTTCAGAGAGCGTTCTAGAAGTAGAGAAAGAATTCCCAGAGTCTATAGATCATGGTGTTTTTCCTTTAAGCATTGATCATAATAAAACTCAGACATTAACAAGATCTGAACTAATGCAAGCAAAGCGTGCAGAATTCTTCAGTACATCACCAGATTTGTCTCCGCCTAAATTCACATCGTTTAAAACCCTAACCACATCCAGCCAATCGGGTTCCAACAGGAGTGAGCCCTCTCCTGAAAGAGGAAAAACTTCGCCAACAACATTAGAAACGGCATTATGATAGTTCAGTTATAATAAATGGGTGTAAGCGGTGCTTTATAAATTGTGTTACAACAACTGTTTTGTAAATATAGTAATGAAATTGATAGAAGCTTTAATCTAGTCCTTCTTTCATAAAGTCATTTTTGGAAGCACGAATTGTATTTGAAAACCAACTGTTAATAATAATCGCTAATGGTGTTTCAAGCTCAAAAAATTTTAATTATTATTATTTAAATGCTCTAAAGGGGCCAATGTTTGTTTATATTGTAAGAATAGTAATATAATATGATGGTTACAAATTAGTATGTAATATTTATTAAATACATTATAAGTATCTATTACCATAGTGTTTTCAATTTTTTTAAGTTTTTAAGTTATTCAAAAATAATTTTAAATAAATGTGTTGAATGATACAAAGTTTTTTAATACATTTTTTATTTAAAATATTGTACAAGAGGCCGTCATTGTTATCAAAATTCACCGGGTAAAAGATAAGTACAAAAATCCTTTCATACATACCCGTGAACTTTACATTTTAATTTGAATACAATTACATGTGTAGAAAGGGTTCCTTATAAGAGATCATCTGAGTGCCTTCCTTGCTGTCAAAAAGTAATGTAAATAAATTTATGTATCCTGATCAGAAACATACTGCAGATAGTAAACATTAAAGGACAAGCTAGTCAATTGTGATTCAAAATAATGATGTAAGTGTTCTGAAAAATTTTAAATTTCAAACTGGTACATTCTTATTTCAATTCTATTTTTCCAACATTTCTAAAATATAAAATTGAAATTAAAATACTTTTTGCAAATATCGCCATCCAATCCATCGATTCTATTGTCAAATTTTTTGACGGCACTGTCACATTTCAGTTAAATAGTAAAATCATAAACGTTGATAAGGCAATTATTATCCTCGCACTATGAAAAAAAAATTTACTTCAAAAAGATACAACAGAATTTAGTGAAGTGATTTTAATATAAATAAGGAACCTATGAATGTAAAAGGTTGCACAATCAAAATTCGATTTTTCTCAATTGTATTAAACACCGCTAACCTTATTAATGTAATATCTTCACCGCCCATGGGAATATCCTACTCTCTAATTGCGCCTGTCACTATATTTACTACATACATTTTCCTCAGTGTCTTTGTCGTTGGTGCCCTGAGAAATAAATATAGCTCATATTTCATGCAAATGTATGGGCTCCTCACTTGTTGTATACTTCAAATATATCTGTCTATTGTCGTTTTCAATAGCCTGAAGGGAGTGAGGTACACTAGACGGGCAACAGTTGTACTAAATGCTGTACTACCAATGATTTCAATTTTCTTTTTATCAGCTGACCTAGTTATTACAACACTATCCAATCGAGATGGAACTTTATCTCCACCATCGCCCATTTCTACAATAGAAGAATAATATTAAATTGATAATATTTGATATTTTTTTACTTTGTATATATAATATTAAATAAATATAACTATAACTGATGTTTAATTAGTACCACAAACAGTGGGTGGGTATGTCAAAGGCAATATTTTGCACATTTAAGGCAATGTTGATGAGTTCTTCCATTTTTACTATAATTATTTATATTTTCATATATTTTGCATTTATCATAAAAATTATTTTAGTGGAGAACAACATTTTTTAAGAAAAGACAAAAAATGCTGTATGATCTCAATTACGTAAACATAAATGTTAAGTAATCAAGTTTATATCATGCTAAGTACTTTTCTTTTTTATGTAGTAAAATGGTGAATAATAGTTCAGAGCATTAAATCTTATTTATAGAATAAAATCCTTATTTTTTTCTGTAAATAAGTTTTAATTTATTTTTATTCAATTCACTAATTTTAGTTTATAGCAATGGCTAATAATACAAAATTTAGGACTCCTTGTATAGTTTCAAAGAATTTCTTTATGATCAATCTTTGGTTCTATTATAATAATCTATTAAAAGCTATTAGGTATAAAAATTTATATTTAACAGCTTTTCTCTTGAGTATCTTTTGAGCTCATCATAACAAGGTAATGAGCACAAAAACCCAAAATATTTTATATACAAGTTATACAGAATAAATAATTTTAGAAAGAGGTAACGTGGCTTGGAAAGAAGAAATTGAAAATAGGAAAAAACAATTTTAACAAATTATCATGTTGGTGCCAATATTTTTGGTGGTCTTTCAAATGTATTTATTACATATTTTTGGAAGTCAATATAATGGCATTAACTAAAAATTCTTCTATAAGTTTCCAGACCTACAAATGTTTGGTAGTAATCATTATGTTAAAATAATTTGCACATTAATCAATATGTAAATTTTAAAAGTAAATCTTAATAAACTTACATCATAAAAATGTCTGTTGCATGCAGTATAATGTAAAAATTAACTTTGTAGAAATAAACTAGAAAGTAACTTGTATATAGTTAGGTTGTATTGATTTAAACTTAATTTTTTACATAAAAGTTAATAATAAAACTGTAATGCATTATGCAATCTTTATTTATTTTGTATTACAGTAATTAATGTGAAATAAGATGCAATGTATAAACATTCTGGTAACCTAACTTTAAACACAACACTTAATACCAATGTCTTTTAGTATCTTTCACTTGAGTCATTTATTTCATGCTATTTATTCATAGGAGGTCCATTCATTAAAGGAGGTCGCATTTGTCCCATTGGTCCCATGGGACCCATAGGACCCATTAAGGGACCCATCATTGGTGGTCGCATTCCCATCATTGGTGGCATTGGCCCATGTGGTCCCATCATCATAGGAGGAGCCATAGGTCCACCAGGCCCCATTCCGGGAGGGGGCAACATTCCCGGTGGACCACCAGGTGCTGGTACTGGCGGCCTAGGGCCTCCTGACGCCATAATTGAAGGATCCCATGGGGGAGGTATAGCTGCTCCTTTATTGCCAAATGGATTCTGTGCTATTTTACCAGCTTTAAATGCGGCTGTCGTAGCGTCTATGAGGTGTTGAGCTTGTTCTTCCATCCATTTCTGATAATAGAACTTCACGTTATCTTTATGTTTCCTTCCCGTACAATGAGTTTTTCTGACACTAGGCGAATCGTGTGTCAAATAAGTATCACAATAATCACAATAATATTTCGGCATTTTTATTAAATGTAATTTTCTTTTAAGATGGATAACAACAAACCTCGCAGACACTGCGCTCTGACAAATGATTTTTTTTTAATCACTAATTAAAGGCACAGAGTATTTAACATATTGACAATGCTAATTTATATATAACCATAATAAATCACATTTATGAAAATGTATATTTATTTTTTATTAAAAAACGCTTTTTACGAATATTTATTTAATGAAAAAGATTACGCACGTGATTAGCAGTACTGAAAACCATTGTTTAAACTGTTTTTAGCATTCCTGTAAATATAATACATTTATTAAAAAAAAATATTCTGTCCTTATTCTTTAAATCTAAAAAACTAAAACTGAGAAACGTTTGAACAAAAAACGTAATAATTAGCAAATTCTTTATTCTCAATGAAACATTATGCCATTGATTTTCAATGCGTATTTCGGTTAATTTGTTTGGTTTTATAATTTATCATACAACTAGCAACACGTAAACCTGGCGGGCAGTGCAAGTTTGACGCAGGCACATGTGTGATTGTTTTAACTTTTAATTTATTGGAACAAGTTATTCCATGATACTATAATTACTAAAATTGTACATATAATGCCAGTAGAGTAAACATCTTAAAAAAATGCCTGACATGAAATATATTTTAGTTACGGGTGGTGTTATTAGCGGTGTCGGAAAAGGTGTCATCGCAAGTTCTTTTGGCACAATTTTAAAGAGCTGTGGTATAGATGTTACTTCCATTAAAATTGACCCTTATATAAACATTGATGCTGGAACCTTTTCTCCATATGAACACGGTAAGTTTCATAAAATGAAATGTATATGTAAATCGCGTGGCTGTTATAATGCAACTGCACTGCGTGTTCTATTTTTATTTTCTAGGTGAAGTTTACGTACTTGATGACGGAGGGGAAGTAGACCTTGATCTCGGGAACTACGAACGATTTTTGGATATCACATTACATCGTGACAATAATATCACTACTGGTAAAATTTATCAACAAGTCATTGAGCGAGAACGCCGAGGAGATTATCTAGGAAAGACGGTCCAGGGTTAGTAATTAGCTACAGTTATGATTAAAAGTAACTATAAAAAACAAGTTACTTCTGATGAAAAAAAGTTTTTTAAAAGATCCAAAAAATAAAAAGTTTATTTTTCTATAATTATTCAACAGTTATACCCCATGTAACGGATGCAATTCAAGAATGGGTGCAAAGGGTTGCTAACATTCCAGTTACACGAGATAACTGCCCACCCAAAGTTTGCATTATTGAGTTAGGTGGAACAATAGGAGATATTGAAGGAATGTCATTTGTAGAAGCATTTAGACAATTTCAATTTAGAGTGAAAAGAGAAAATTTCTGTTGTGCTCATGTCTCCTTAGTGCCTATGGTGAGTACAAAATATATATATTATTAGGAGATATTGCCATTGGAATTGCTATATTTTATTATTGCAAAATACATTACAGTAATTTTTTTTGTACTTGATGTATAAAATAATAAAATTAATATGAGATGGTTTCTTCTCTATCTTTTTTTAGTCTGTAATGCAGTGTTTTATCCACTTGTCTTGTATCATGAAGATCCTAAGTTCATTTCCCAGGCCACACGAATAGTGGTCTGGATGGTAGTAAGGGTTTTCAAATCCATGTGACTAGCTACCACCCTCAATGCCAATCTGCTGCCATAACAGCATTGCTGTCTTCTGGCAGCCATAGATGTAAGTGCCAGATTTAATCTGGGCAAATACTCTTTATTATTGACAGCTCCATTATCGCCTAATATCAGGTGAAATCAGGACTAAGTGTTAACCTAGTTCTGATAAAAAAAAGGTATTAATCTATGACTAATATTTATGTGACAAATAATTTAGAAATTTTCATCTATCATTTGTTTATAGCCTAAGTCAACAGGTGAACCAAAAACAAAACCTACGCAATCTTCAGTCCGAGAATTACGTGGTCTAGGTCTGTCCCCAGACTTAATCATATGTCGTTCTGAAAAACCTATTGATCATGCAGTCAAAGAAAAGATTTCCAATTTTTGTCATGTTGGCCCTGAACAGGTACTTTACTTTTTATTTCATGAATAACCTAATATTTCATAATGTTTAGTTATACACTATTGCATAACTTACAAAAAATTCAATAGTGACATTTGTGACTTACATTTAATCACGAAAATAAACCCACACTAATTACATGAACCTATGTCAAAGATAATAAATATGTTATGATATATGTGGTCCATGACCTCTGAGTAGAGTAATAAAAACGATAAATTTAAAGGCATTATTATGATATAAATTCTTGTCTTAGTGTTTACAATGAATTCATAACAAATTATAATTTTGTGAAACCTAAAATATGAGCAAAATGCATGATAAATTCCAACAGATCTCTGACAAGGATCATTTTCCACAAGAATTTATTTATATTTCATATAAAAATTAGTGTAATATTTTAATAATATAATACCTTACTCTTTAGCCAACTACAGCTTATAGCTACATAGCAGTTGATAATTTGTTTATTAAATATATAATAATTATTCATTATATTAGTTCACTAAATGAGAAAAAAATATATTTAATGACAGGTAATTATTTTATGTTCAATAAAAATAAGGAAATATTGATTTTAATTTTGTAGACTTATTTCTATCACATTTTGATATAAGCAAAGAAAATGCCCTAAATAAAATCTTAAGAGAACACAATTGAACTACAATTGTATATTTTTAAAATCATGTGTTTTTAAATTTAAAAATATAATGACAACTAAGAATCAAATTAAATTACCATGTGTATATAAACAAATTGACTTGAACTCTTTCAAGAGTTATACACAATAAACTCATTATACATTGTTATTGTAATATTGTAGTGCAATTAAATGATTAAATAAATATAAGACCAGAACTAACATTGAATAATGTATTCTGAATTGAATATTCATTAAAATGTCAGCATTCGTCACTACACTTTGAGGGTATTGTGATGAATGAGTATGTATATATATATATATATAGATGTAGTTGCAACAAATATAACCAGAAGCAAACTTTTCCTATTTTCATTTTTTTTTAATCAAAAAAGTGAAACTGTTCTGTAAAAAGTAAAAGAAGTACATCAAGATATGTGTTGTATTAGAAACCTCTATTCATAATTTATTAATGTAAATTGATTTTTTCATTTATGGATTAACATATTATATCCTTAGCTGTATAGGTTATATAGTTGATAAAGTTATGGTATTAAAAATTTGTAAATTATTTTTTTACTTATCAATGCTTATTTATCTATTTGAACATTTGGTGAGTACTCTTCCTCAAAAATTTTCTTTTGAACAGGTAATATGCATCCATGATCTGACTTCAGTATATCATGTTCCATTGTTGATGGAAGCTCAAGGTGTTGTACAATATTTAAACGAAAGGCTCCAACTTAATATGTCAATGCCTCGGCCTGGAAGGTAAACCATATTTTTTTCATATTTAACAGAAATTCGTTAGCAATTGTTCAAATGCATAGCTTGTATTAACTTGCAATGGTATGCCCAATAATTTTAATCCAACTTAAAATAATAATAGAATTATACATTATTATAATTATTACAAGTGTTATCAAATTGTACTCTAACTTCATATAAAACAGGATTAGATCTTTACTTTCAAAGAAAATTTTATTATTTTATTGAATTAAATATAATTAAATTTAATATTTTAAGTGATGCAAATTGCGTCCTTAATTTACATTTAATTACATATTGTGGAAAATATTTTAAACTTTTTAAAAAATGTAGACCAATATATTTGGTATGAATATTTTTCACAAATGAATACCAATTTTTATTATTGGCGAATCTAAACGTGAAATACGTATTGTTTATAAGCACCTGAGACGACGCCATAAACGCCAATAATGTTGACCTTGTTACACTCGTTACCTAGTTATAGTTAAATATACATGAATTGGTTTACACATCATTTGAATTTGTTAAATCAAATAGCTCGTACTCATCGTATACTGTTAAAAATTTAAATAATAAAAAAATAATGAGAACAAAGCAGGACTATGGGAGGTAACGAACTTCCCCGCAAGCTAGCGTTATATCGAAAGCATGTTTTAAAATCTTTATTACTGTTACAAACAAAAAATATTTTTTAATAGATTTATGCAAAAATGGCACAATTTAGCTAAAAGAGTTGAAAATTTGCGGAAAGAAGTTAACATAACATTGGTCGGAAAGTACACAAAGTTGGAAGACAGTTACGCAAGCGTCACCAAGGCGTTGCAGCATGCATGCATAGCAGCTGGATACAAGCTCAACTTAACCTACGTTGAAGCCGTTTCATTGGAGAAGCAAACGAAGGTAGACGACCCGGTTAGCTACCATAAGGCATGGCAGGACCTCTGTAAGTGCGAGTAAGTATGGAGTTTTTTTTGCTTTCATACAAATTGCACATCTGTTATAACTGTTTATTTTGTTAATGTGCATAATTTTTATGTTTTTTTTTTTTCTAATGTGAAATTGGAATAAAAATCAAAAAATGGGTATGCGGACATCTGCGCGGTAAACCATCACTTCAATCACCAGTACATCTTTTTGTAACACGAAACACGTGAATGGAAGTAACTATTTATTTTATTGTAGTACCATTATATACTGCAATAATACTTAAATAAGAGGCTTAATATTTTTTTTTTCGGTGCGCTAATTTAAAATAGCTATATGATATAAAAAGAAAAGTTCATTTGAAAGGGCATAGTTGGCGACACGATATATGGTGATGAAAACTAGGCGGCTTGCTACTTAACATACGCAAAATACGTGCTTAGTCGTGAAGATACGTATAGGGCCATATAATTAGAAAGAAATAAGTTAATTAATTTGTATAAAAAATTACATGAACCGGTTTTTAATGAGAAGATGTATCAAAACAAAGTATTGCAGTAATATAATGCAAGTGAAATAAATATATTTTCACAGTTCATGATTAAAAAGGTATCCACAATAATGTGTAAATACGTTGATGCTAAATTCAAGACGCCATTGTGTTGTAAAATCTTCAGTATCAACATAAGTTTTGTGTTGAACGTTATTTAATTAAAATATTGATGGACAATAGCTATTGTTCCATTCTTTGATAATTTTTAGTTATTGGCGGCGCCGATTCTAATTCCATTTGGAGATCAAGGTTACCGAAGTTTCCACCTAATTAATCCCCCTGGGCAGTAAGGCCCCCTCCCTCCACATGCATTGTGAGGAGCTACCTTTTCTTTAATATAAGTCAATGCTTGACCACACTTTCACCTGGTTCTAAATGAAAATATGTTCTGTTATAGTAAAGCACACTAATCTAGTATTAGCCTTTTCATACTTCTCTTAAAAATGTCGTATTTGAACAACACGTAGTTGGGGCATTGTTCCTGATATACATAAATAATTATGTGAATAAGTACACATGTCTAACTATTTATTTCAGCGGAGTAATAATCCCCGGTGGATTCGGACAGCGAGGGATGGAGGGTAAAATTGAAGCAGCGCAATGGTGTCGGGAAACACAAAAACCAATGTTGGGTATCTGCATGGGTCTGCAAGCGGCTGTAATAGAGGTTGCCAGAAATTTATTGGGGCTCAAAGGTGCGAACACAACAGAAGTGGACCCTCAATGTGAAGACAAGCTTGTCGTAGATATGCCCGAACACCATTCCGGTAACCTTGGCGGCACAATGAGGTTGGGCAAACGCAAAACCTACTTGGAACCAAGTTTGATATGTTCGTAATCAAAACTAAAATTTTCACAGTTAACTATTATCATAATTTAAACAAATGTTTGAAAAAATGATGAAAAATATTTTTTACTTGGTTGAATAGTTCGTCAATATTTACGTTATTAAATGATTTGCGCTTTCCTTTTATTCTGATATTGATCTTAGTGATTTTATTATTTTAATGCCTTTTTATTTGCATATTTGTAAAAATAGGATTAACGAATTTGGGTTAAAAAAACAAACTTAATTGCCAAGTTTTTCTTTAAGGTAATTACTCACCATTTTTACAGCGCAATTATACAAGAAAGACGTCATTGAGGAGCGTCACAGACATAGGTACGAAGTGAACCCTGAGTACATAGAGCGGCTGGAGGCAGCTGGTCTCCGCTTTGTTGGCAAAGACGAAACCAGAACGCGTATGGAAGTGGCAGTCATCGAGACCCACCCTTACTATGTAGCTGTACAATTCCACCCTGAATATCTTTCACGGCCGTTATCACCAAGCCCGCCATTTTTAGGGTACTGAATTTTTAAATAGTTTCTAAATTAGAATTGAATTAGTTCTTATGAGGCAAAAGTATTTTGAGCGAACACGCTACATCATCTGCGGTTTCATTGTCACTTAACATCAGGTGTAATGGAGGTAAAGTGTTAGCCCATAACCTGTAAAAATTTTTATTGAGTTCTAGTCAACAGGAGAAGATTCTTTTGTTGTTTGTTTGATGTAGATGATGTAGATCATTGAATATATATATATATTTTAAATTTTAGTTTCTTTTCATTGCAGATTAATACTTGCCTCTCTCGGCAAACTGAAAAATTACATGTCAAAAGGATGTCGCCTAAGCCCAAGGAATCAGTCTGATGTTAGTTCGGGTTGGTTGTATTAATGTTTTTTAACCAAACTAAAAACCTTAATTACTTAGGTTATGGTCAGTAGACGCTCTCCGTAAAGTTACTTAAACAATTTTAATAAATGTCTTGTTACATAGATAATTTAATTATATTTTATTCGTTAATGAGGATAAATGTTCGTTATCTGACCTTTGTACATTTTTAATGAGCATCAAATGACATTGTAATTCGGACATATAAATAAAATTTACAAAATATATTCTCTTATGATACTAAAAATGTGAGACGATAGAATCAGTGTATCTTTGTCGTTGATGTAATCAATTAAAATGTGTATTTTAAGATATTTATTGCTATATTTTATTTCACATGTCTGATTTATTTTTAAATGCTCATTTACAATATTGCCAAGTGGATTAAAAAGTTCCTTTAAAGAAACACTAAAAACTGGAATAATTTGTTGCATATCATTAATACAAACGTATTTTAGCCAATTACTACTTAGTGGATATAATATCTGTATTACTTATAGTAAAATGTATTAATTTATACTTACTACTATTTATTTTACTATTATTTCTACCTTTGTAGTAGTTGATTAATTCATATTCGTTTCAGATGAAGAAGATCTCTCAGTTTCATCCCTTAGCTTGATTGAAGAGAAAACCATTATTGAGAATGGAAAGCAAGTTAATGGTATAAAGGACTAAAACAGTTTTCTTTTTATGAACAAAGAGAAGAAAAGTATACATGATGTGCGTTAAGTTATGTGACTCTTATAAAACTATTTACATGACCGAAAAATTGGTGGGAGAATATATACAGTATTACACCTACGAATTTAGGTGACAAAGCTTTGCTACATGCAATATTTGTAAAACTTCTGCTTTAAATAAAATGGCAGTGAATAACTGCTTATTCATGCTTAATTTTATAAATGCGAAAATGCATCGTTACGTTTTATAACCTCCACTACTGAACAAATTATAAGGGTTTTGTTATAGAGATAGATGGACCTTGGAGAAAGTAACATGTTATAGCCAATATAAAATTTAGAATGGACTGTGTGTGAAAGTTTGTATCAACTTTAATTCAGTCCAGAGATATTTACAGTATAATATCTATTATTTTAGTGTAAAATAAAAGAGAACAAGTACAAATCATATATTGAACATTGTATAAATTCCATTCAGACGAAACTAAAAGAAGTCAATGCATTACTACATCTTTAATAAACAAAAAATATAGATTATTTTATAAACTTCATTCTTTAACTCTCACATATTATTAAAAATGTATCAGCTAGAGATAAGGTAAAAGTGGAATTATAAATAATATGTTTACTAATTGCTTTCCGTATACTATAGACTATATTTATTTCGGTATATTTAAATGAATTCATGTGTAGTAATGTATCCATTATTATTTTTACATGAGTTATTAAAATACTTTACACAGTGAGGACATATACTATTTGTTTTTAACATTAAATTCCTAACATGATTTACAATAAATATTAGATGATTTTTTTTTATTTGCTCTACGCTAAGTCCCGTGATGGTCGCGCTGACGTCGAAGCCGCTGAGGGCGGGTAACGCATGTCCGATCGATGTAAATTTTTGAAGAAGGCCTACACCGTGCTGGAGACGTGTAACTGCTGATGGTGTATTAAGTGAAATGAAAAATATATATATTTAATAAACTTATTATTCAAAATATCACACCTAGCCATTATATTTAGCATAATAATAAGAGCAATACACTAAGCATTAAAAATATTATCTTCTATAAAAAGTGATATTAATATATTTAAAATAATATCAACTTGTATTATTATTGTCGTCTATCATTTTAATATCTTGGGTTGAAAAATTGTAAACACATTGTTACGATTATCTATTAGGTTTTATATTTTAAACTGATATTGAAAATAGTGTTTACATTATAATTAACGATAAATAAATTGTAATGACAAGTAAAACTTGTCAATATTTTTTCATTCTGGCATAGGCATATATAATTGATAAAGGTACTACATATAAAAGATATTAATATAAAAAGAAATTAAAAATATCTTCATCTCTTGATTTAAAGAGGTGCCAATCAATGATCTTTCAAAATATATTTTGCAGTGAAAATTTGACATCTAATTTTAAGAAAAGCCATGATGTAATATTATTAAGCCTAATATTAAACTATATATTATGTATTTAAATTGTTTGCAGAAATTGTGTTTTTTACATTAGAACGTTTTTCATGTGTTGTTGTTCTTGTTTACTAAAACAATCTATTACATAGCTGAATAGATAACGTGTTTTCTCAATGTTGTTGTAAGCTACATCTAAAATGTATTTAATTAATAATATCATTCCATTCATGTTTCCTGGAAAAAAATATAAACAAATTTAATAAATAGACAATTTTGTTAAAGACATAATAAATTTCCTCTATAATTTGTTGTATCAAATTGTTTTCCTTCTAACTTTATTAATAAGATGGATTTTTTTCATTACAATTGAAATGCTTACGACAATCTTTCGTCTGTTATGATAAATATTTACCTCATATATTGTTTTTGTAACTAGATGCGTTACAAAAATTGCAACCCCATTTTAGGTTATATATATTTGAATAAGAAAGAAAAATTTAATTGGTAACGAAAAGCTAATTTAACAGTTCTTAGTAAAGGTATTATAGAAACGTGCCATTTATTTCTTACTGTTCAGTGCAAATGATCTTTCCCAATTATTTTTTATTTAAAAATGTAATCTAAGCAAAACTTATCAGGTAATAAAAATAATGATTTTCTCACAAAGGATTTTTAAAAATAATGAAGATTGTCGCCTTCGTACTGATATTAATATTTATGAGAATTGAAACAATTTTAGGAATAAATTTGTTATCTTTGTTTTTTCAATAAAAATAACTAACAAGATTTTTGACTTTCGAATATTATTCTGAATCAAATAAAAAATTAGTAGTGGCGTGGACACTAATTGTTTATGTACTCATAAATTTATTGATATACTTTAATGATAAGACGGGATTATTGCAACTTTAATGCAAAGTGCATTAAAGCTGCGATAGAACGTAACAAAGGCTTAAAGGTCTTTACCCAACCTTTTGGAACATCTTGTTTGTCAAGGCTCCGGCGGGAGGAGAGTCGCATCGTATCTTCGAGACCAGAGATCTGTGCTGAGGTGGAGAACTTTTATAGCAAGCTATACGCTGCACATGCACTTCCCCTCTTACCTACTGATCGTACACGTGATAGTCCATTAACCATAGCTCCACTAACCCGACATTACACGCAGGATGTCCCTGACATCAGCCAAGGAAAGATTGAATAGCTCTTGAACAACTGAAAAATGGTAGAGCTCCTGGTGAGGAAGGTATTACAACAGAACTACTGAAAGCTGGAGGAACTCCAGTTCTGAAAGTACTACAGCACCTGTTTAATACCGTTCTACACAGCGGAACCACACCATTGGTATAGACCATAATTGTGGTTGTCCTGTTCTTTAAAAAAGGTGACAAAACCTTGTTAAAAGACTAAACTCTTGTGCCATATTTATGAGGTATTTTCAAGGGTTATCACGAATCGTCTCTAACGTAGGCTTGATGAATACCAGCCTCCGGAATAGGCTGGGTTTCGTAAAGGCTACAGTACTGTAGATCACATCCATACCCTTCGGCAGATTATACAGAAAACCACTGAGTATAATTTGCCGTTGTGTATGGCTTTTGTGGATTATGAAAAAGCCTTCGATTATATCGATACCTGGCTTGTTCTGGAATCTTTACAGCAATGCCAAGTAGACCACCGCTATATCCAGGTGCTAAAATGCCTGTATGACGCCGTGACGATGAGAGTTCGCATACATGGGCAGCAATGCAAGTCGATCTAGCTGCAGAGACGGTTGAGACGGGGGGAGGTCATATCCCTGAAACTGTTTACATCTGCGCTGGAAAAGGTGTTTGAAACGCTGGACTGAAAGGAGCGAGGCATCAACGTCAATGGTGAATACATTTCCCACCATCGGTTCGCGAATGATGTTGTCATAATGGCTGAATCACTGGAGGTTTTCAACCGAATGCTCAACGATCTCAACGCTGCCTCTCGATGCGAAGGGTCGCGGATGTACTTAGACAAGAAGAAAGTCATGTCTAACGACTTCATTATCCCACGCCCGGTAACAATTGAGGATGCAATAATTGAAGTAGTTAAACACTATGTCTACCTCGGACAAGTCTTACAACTTGGCCGTGGTAACTTCAATAAAGTGATAGACGCATTCGATTGGGCTAGGCAGCATTTGGAAGTCACCGGCACATCCTCACCTCACAAATTCCTCAATTTCTGAAGACTAAAGTCTTCAAACAGTGCTTCCTCCCTGCGATCGCCTACGGAGCGGAAACTTGGACTTGACCGCTAAGCTGGTTCACCGACTAAAGGTCACTCAACGTGCGATGGAAGGAGCTATGCTCGGTATTTCTCTAAGGGATAAGATCCGAAACGAAGAAATTCGACGGAGAACAAAAGTGGTCGATATGGCTCTTAAAGTCAACAAGTTGAAGTGGCAGTTGGCCGGCCTCATCTGCCGAGTCACCGATGGCAGATGGGAGAGGAAAGTTTTGGAGTGAAGGCGCATAGGACGAAAGAGCCTTCCCACCAGACGGACTGACGATTTAGTCAGGACGGAGGAAAGCGGCTGGATTAGAGAAGCAGAGGACCGCATATGGTGGAAGGCATTGGAGAAGGTCTATGTCCAGCAATGGACTGACACAGGCTGACAATAATGATGACTTTAATGCCTTTCCTTTAATTAATGTCGTCAAATACAACGATTTAAAACACAATCCAGCAGACTTATCATAGTATTTCAATTAGTTTTTTCTAATATTAGTTAAAAAAATATTCTTTGAAAAACCTTACTTTAGCTAAAAGAACATTCTTCTTCCGCCACCATTGATTTTTAGTTTGTCGAATTAGGTTGTAACTATTTTTCTAATCTAGCCAAAATTATTTTTTCTACAATAAATACTTTTAAATTCTCGATCAGATAGATTTTTATCGATAATAGCATGCAAATAATTATATGAAATTAAAAAATCGGCAAGTGTTTTAGTCAATGTCTTATTTCAATTTTACACTGTAAAGGGTAACCCTGAACTTCTGTTCAATAACAAATCTACGCTGTTTTGCGATCGACTTGTGAAATTAAATTTGATACAAAATCAATTTTGCCCATCTATCATGTTATTAAAACGTACCAATTAATTAATAAACTCTGAGAAGTTTATAAAGTTTCAATTTTTTAGTTTAGTGTATGTGATTATTATAACATAGTGCCTAAAGTTACATTTGATCATGACATAAGTAATAGTAATATATAAAAACCTTCAACTTTATTGTATTAATAAACCAAAATGGTATTCGAATCGATAGTTGTTGATGTCCTTAACAGATTTTTAGGGGACTATGTTGAGAATTTAAATAGATCCCAATTAAAGTTAGGAATATGGGGCGGTAAGTTTTTATTCAAGTGATGTCATAGTAGAATACTATGCAGCGGTTATTTATGTCATGGATAAATTTTACAGGCGACGTTGTTTTGGAAAATCTGATATTAAAGCAGAATGCATTGGAAGAACTTAATATTCCTGTTCAAACAGTCTATGGCCATTTGGGTAAGATTAAATACATCTTTTATATTTAGAGACCTCTTTTAGATTTAATTACCGTTAGTATTTAATTATTTTTTTTTTGACAGAAAGCTATATTTATTTATTTTTGTGTTAAAACTTAAGTTCATTAAAATAAATGTTAGTCAGAGATCTTATATGTAATAGTTGTTCTGAAGAAGTCAAAATTAGATAAAAACACTACCTTGATATCAAAATATTTTTCACCATCACCGATTAAATTAAGCATATGAGATTAAATATGGCAGAAAAATAATTATTTTGCTTTTACTTAAGAATAATATAATATTTGATAATTAATAAAAAATATTTCTCAAAACTTCCAATTTCAAATAACAAATGAAAATGGTATTAAATTCCTCAAAACATTTATGATGTATATATTTTATAATTGCTGCTTGTGTTAACACTCTTTTTAAACTATGGAAATAAAACACATGTGAAAGTAAAATTCAGTTATCCAAAATTGATAATGCAAATTATTACTTAAATCATAGATTGTCATATCATATATAGATATGTATAATGATATAAATGTCAGTTGCAGTAGTAATACTTTTAGAACACATAATTTTTCAGAGTCATTCCATAGATTTATATTTAATGTATTATTATAATAATTATTTATGTGTAAACATTAATTAAATTAAAATCTACATAAGCTGTAACAAAAAAGAAATATATAGATTAATGAAACTTTAAAAAAAATTATAACATCGAAAATTTTATCTACATAGTCTGTTCATTTAGAACTTATTCTGATGATTATTATAAAATAAACTCTTGCAGCTAAAGTTTAACTTTCATTATCACTAGAGAATGCCTAAATTCGCAAAAGTTAAGGTTATAAATAGAATATTATTTATAATTTTATTGTAGTTAAATTGAAATTTTGATATAATCATTTATTATTACACTATTAATGATTCGTTCAAAAATAAGGTACGTAATTATTTTCATTCATGTGGCGGGAGCTAATTATATAAAAGGTATTGCACAATTATCATGCACTACACTCCAGAGGTTTCTATCTTGTCCACCTAATAAAGTACAGACAGTGACATCATGCCCTCAAAACGGTCGGTAAATTTTGTTTGTGACTCACACAGCCGTATCGCGAAGGTCGGTATGCCGTTTGACCTCGTCTAATGCGGTGATAATAAATCAGTGTTAATTTTTCACACCATTGTTTTGAAAATCAACGAGACCTCTTTTTGTTTTAACAAAGCCAAAAGTGGAACATTATTAGTAAAACAGATTTCACATTCAGAATTCAGATTTAAAAAAATCGTTTTGTTACTGATCGATTTGTTTTTATACTGTAAAAATTTAATGGTAACGTACTGAATAAAAAGTTTGGTGATGACTTGAAAAACTAGCCATTCTTGTGTCGAACCACTGAATATTCTGTTACACCGTGGCATAGATGTAGCAGAATGATTTTCATTCCTTTCTTTTTAGCTGTTCATTCCTGAAGTTACTCCTCATTTCAGTCTAGCGCAACCTAATTTTATTGTGATAATTTATAATTTCATTTTAACATTAGGTTTCCGGAACGCATCATTTTAATTCAACAACGCTTATTAAAAATTTCACTACATTTACGTGTGCCCGAATTTTTAGTTGTTTTTTGTCCTTTAAGGCATTTTTAATTTTGATTCATGTATAAAATTACTATGGCATCCAAAAGGAAACCATGAAAATGTGTCCTTAAGCATAGTGATAGCAATGTACGAAAAAGTCATTCAATGTACAAAGGAATACAATATAAGCAATATATTAAATAAATAACAAACTGCCTGCTATAAGTTTTAAAATGAGGTATCTATAAGTAAATTTATGAAGCTAACATCTAATTTGTGAAATAGGAAAACTCGTTCTTAAAATACCATGGAAGAATCTGTACGGTGCATCTGTCGAAGCGACTATCGAACGACTCTTCTTGATTGTGAATCCATCGGCTGAAGTCAAATATGACCTGGAGAAGGAAGAAAAGTTAGCGTTACAAGCTAAGCAGGCTGAGTTAGCCAGGGTTGAAGAAGCTAAGAAGAAAGAAGCACAAAAAGGTTAGCACCCATATTATACTCGGCACCTCTTTCTTGTTAACAAAACATCAAGGAATCACTAAAAGTGCTTAGAAATGCATAAGGAAAAGAAAAACAATTTTCAAATATTATGTGAATCGATTGCTTCATATATGGTATAATCTTTTTATATAGCAATTATCAATATTTGTTACAAAAAGCAAATGCGTAAGGTAGGTAAGGTGGTAATTGTATTCGATATTTACCTGATATAATGGCATTTAATGTTTCCAATAGTATTGTTATCAACTGCACAAGAAAAAATTTCGAAATGCCATAAATTAGGTATGTTTTGTAACTAAATTACTTTTGTTTTAAAACAGAATCGAAGGAATCATTTGATTTTCTGTTATATAGGTGGATTTATATGTAAATACAATCGAAATGCGTAATATAATATCCATACAAAATCATTACTTTTTGCATCTTTTTAACACCTTCATGTATATTTCATGAATGAATGGCCATCTAGACTGTAATCTTTGAGAGGAATTAAATTGAGACATTTCGATATTATTGGAGTGAGATGTTTTGTCTTCGAAGCTTCGGAATACAATTCGACCATTAGGATAATGCATGTTACCCCCGCTTACGACAGCGCGATAATACCAGTCTACAGCACAGTTCGTAGAGTAACATACAGTGTCTATAATTTATTGATTCAAGCGTTACTTTGAGGAATTCCATTACTCAATAAAAAATAATTTGCTAATTTCCGCTTTCTATATTCGCAAATACTGGCGATTAAAATACAATTTCAACGCGTTTCACTACACGTGACATCCTGAGATGTTACGATTTCGAAAGCCTGACGTCGAAAGTCGTAGTATTTGCGATTAAACAAAGCGAAAATTGGAAAAGCATTTTTCGTTTTATTGATGAAGTATCTAGATTTTATTTCTTTTAGAAAAGAAATATTACACATAGCTTTACAAGGTCGAAATACTTAAGGTATAATAGGAATAATTACAGTTTCTAATAATTTATTTGATTACTCAGTTAATAACTACTCTTTATTATTGTCTATGTACGTGCAGATCAAAACAAATTTGACGAGACATTTGTGGAGAAACTGGTTACACAGATCATTAAGAATGTTCAACTTAAGATAACAGATATCCATATAAGATACGAGGATAGTATAACTAATCCCAAAGCACCCTTCTCGTTCGGCATTACTCTACACAATCTGTCCGTTCACACCACTGATGAGAACTGGAAACAGACAGTCATACAAGAGGCGGTCACAAAGATATTTAAGGTATTTTTTTTTTCTTATTTAATAGGGTTTACTTAGGATTTAATTGAACTTACAAATAGATTTAGTACTATGTTGTCATATATTTATTAAAAATATTATTCATTACAACAGATATTAGATTTGGAAGGGTTAGCTATCTATTGGAACCCTGCAACTGAGCTTTATTCTAGATCTGAAGCAAAAGATATAAAGACTAGATTACAAAATGAGATCGCCACCAAATCATCGCAGCCATCAGCATATAAATATGGTAATAGATAATTTAAGTTGCAATATTTAATAATAATATTTTTTTTCAGGTCATAAAAGTTGCGAAATCAAGTTTCAATTTCAATGCTTGTTTTTTAGATTTGGTCATCTAAGGAATAGCTCATTAAATACGATTTATCGGTTTAGAGAAGTCGAGTATAAAAATAATTGTAACTGTTACCTTTTGACTTTTGAGTGGTTTACCGCACACCTTGTAACGCGAAAGTTACAGATCCGATTTCCGGGCCGCAGATGGTGGTGGGGTTTTTCGAACCCACCTGACTAGTTGCCGCCCTTAATATCAATCTACAGCCATAACAGCATATAACTGTATTTTGATAATCCTACATGTTAGAGCCGAAGTTATTCTGGCCAATCACTTCACCGTCTACGGATTTACTCATTCCAGATCCTGATGTCACTTGACATTAGGTGGAATCGAGGGCGTATGTTAGGCATCGGTCATACATATAAAAAATCCTATTTCTTTCAGCATTGGGACCAATTAATGCGACTGCTAAATTAAAACTAAATCCAAAGCCTGAATGCGACACGCAGAAATTTAGCATACCTAAAGTGATACTCAGCCTGCATATGGAACAGCTATCCGTCAGTCTCACCAAAGCGCAGTACCAGGATATGATGCTGTTAGCTGATTCTATGGATAGAATGAATAAGGGGGCACCTTACAGGTATTTATATTACATATAATCTCGATTGTTACATGATATTACTCATCAAGTGATCAGTTGACCAGAAGCTATATTTGCCTAAATATTATCTTATTATTCAAATAAGTTACAATACCTATGTTCCTCTGGTACCACTCCGCCCGGTAACGAGCCGGGTGAAGCGGACCTGCACGGTCTTGATGACATCTAATATAATGTAATGTACACACACTATTCAACCTTATGGTAAACTCGCAAAGAATTTCATTTGGAATTAAGTCCACAGTAGCATTTATGCGCTGAACTATTTGCTACGTAACATGGAGGACATTGATTCACTAGTGGCCAGATTTTGTCACTTCCGCTAACCGAGTTACCACCCTCACGCGTTCTAAATTTGTTACCCAATAGCGTATTTGTATTTTCGATTTTCAACATATGAACACGTGCTTTATTTTCGGCCTTATTGTCATTAAACATCATTTTTAATTGCAATTAACCCATTACTGCTCATTTGGGACCTTAGCACATTGCTTACAAAAAAATAACATTCCTTATGATTCTATCCCTGTAGAAAATACCGCCCAGACTTAAAGACATACAAAGGTCATTATAAAGAATGGTGGCGTTTTGCATACACTTGCATCTTGGAGGAGGAAGTTTTGCGCCGTCGTAGGAACTGGGACTGGACTCATATGGTGAACCATAGGCAACTGTGCAAAGACTACGCCAATGCCTACCAATGTAAATTGAGCAACAAGGGCAAAGTGCCTAGTGACCAGCAGAATGTCATCTGCCAAGCAGAGAAGTCTCTAGATTTGCTAAATTTGGTTGTTATCAGGCAGAGGATAGAAATGGAGGTAACTATAAATACTAAGTCTGGATATTTTTTTAACAATTATAGACACTATATTTGAACAAAATTGACTGTATTATGTTGATATCGTCACATTTAATTAAGATTTGTACTCCTTGGACACGTCTTATCGGCGCCAAACAAAATTAATCAGAAATTACAGTAGGGCAAATTAATTCTTATGGGAACTCACAAAACCCATATCCCTGACTTCGGCAGAGGGGGGCCCCACATACCTCCTTCTGTCCCCCGACAGACGTCGAGACCGTGCGTAACACGTTCTGTACTATGAAATAAATGCGAAATTTATTTATGATATTTTTAACCTATATTACTTGGAACCAACATGCTACTATTAAGCAGCAGTGTTAAAATTTTGTACCAAAAATTTTCGATAAAATTAATTCTGTAAACAATTTACAAATTGACCATTTACTGAATAATTATTGTTTATTAATTTTTACTTACTGCATTAGGTGGAAAGGTTGGGTAAGCAGGAGGAGGAAGCGCGTAAATCTCGCGGCTGGTTCGGCGGCTGGTGGTCTAGAGGTACTTCAAAGGACGAGGAGCTTGCAGAGGGCACTGCTATAAGTAAATAAATTTTCATTTTCATTTCATATTACAATCTATGTTATGTTCCTAAATTTATGGAAAACATTTATTTTTGTCAACATTATTTTTGATATTTGTGAACAAGCACGATAAGAAAAATCATTTCTTGTCAATATTGATTAATAGTAATTTTCAATAATTGTCTTAATTTATTTGCGGCGCCAATAGAGTCAAAAAATATGCATATAAAGAAAATAAGACATGAAATTTCCTGAAAAAAATAAAGTGTATTTTTATTCATTATGATAAAACTATGTAAAATGGATAATATATGCTTGATGATTTATGTTTTTTGAATAAATTTTTTGTTAATATATATATTTATTTGCATTGGATATATATTTGCAGTGAAACAGTTCGAAAAAGCAATGACGCCGGAGGAAAAGGAGAAGCTCTTCCGTGCTATAGACTACCAGGAGAACACCGCACCTCTGCATTTGCCCGTTGAGTACGTCGCCGTCGAGGGCTACTTCCGCTTGGATCGATTGCAAGTCGCCGTCACGGACGTTGCTGAAGTGTTAAGAGCTTGCGTGGATACTGTCCAAGTCGATATGAAGCAACGACCCAGTGCTAATGCATTGCGGTGAGCCTTCTATAATTTTTCACTATTTACTATGATGAAGAATAAGGTTACATAATATGCAGAGTATTCATATGTATAATTTTTATAAGTAATATGAACCAAATTTCTAATTAAAGAATGTGTAAAAATTTGGATTCATAAATATTAGGTCTACTGGAAAGTTCTGTTCGTTCCGGTTACAATCAGTTTCAACAAGTATGCGTATGTTCATGTGACGCATATTTGGCTCTCTCTGTCATTGCTAACAATGTATACACATTAACGTCGCGTAATAAACTAAACCAAAATATTTTTATTACTATTATGTGAGACTGGATCGTATACCCACGGCTACCGATAAATTTCATTTACGCCACTGTATTTGGTACGAATCCAACAAGGAAGAAATGCTACAAAAGCGTTTAGAAATTTATTAAATATTTAGTGAAGAGACAGTTTGTAATAAAACATGCAGAAGATGGTTCGATAATTTTTAAGTAGGTGATTACGACCTTTCGGATAAGCCACTCTCTGAGCGACTATCTTTGATCAACCACGATGCTGTCAAGATCATGTTAGAAGTAGATCTTCCTTTGACACTATTAGAAATGAGAAAAGGCTTGAATCAGCTCAAAAGATTTCTGACCATATTTGGAAACTAAGGTTTGTGTGGTATTTGTAGTATTCGAGATAGATGTCACATTTGTTAAGTGGAAAGAATTTTAATAATCGAATCATCACATATACATCTGCTTGCATGAAACAAAGTTGAATAGTTCATGGACTAGACCATAACTGGGGATGAAAACTAGATTATCTATATAAACATTACAAGGAAGAGGGCATTTTGTGAACCCAGAAAACCTGCCCCATCGACCTCTGAACCGAAGTTGAGACTAAACAAGGGAATGTTGTGTACATAGTGGGACGTTTGAGAACCAATAAATTTTAAGCTGTTAAAACGAAACGTAAGGTAAATTCGGAGGAGGGGTACTGTCAGCAACTGGATAAATTGAAAACAGCACTCAAAGAAAACAACTTGTGATGTTTGAAAGATGTCATACTGCTTCATGATAAAGCCAGACTATATGCCGATTTGGAGACGCGTTAGAAACTTGCAGAGCTAGACTGGGAAATTCTGTCGCATTCACCATACTCTGCAGACTTAGCACCTTCTGATTATCACTTGTTTCTGTCCTTACAAAATTTCTTTCGAGGTAAACAATTCCAGAACGAAGAAGGTATCAGACAAGCACTGGTTCAATTCTGGCCTCTAGAGCAGTGGTTCCCAAACTTATTTTGTCTACTGCCCACTTTGAGAATAAATATTTTTTAAGCGCCCCCAATTTTTCACCTATTTAAAAACTACTATAACTTCAAATTGAATTAATTAATTATTGTGACCTATATATGTATATTAAGTATATTAACGGAAAATTCTAAACGAAACTTTTACTATAACCCGCTACTTGAAACCTGAGCGCAGTAGGTAACATACAACGGCGCTTAAGGTCTCAAGTT
>DWQX01000986.1:0-32889 GCA_018245475.1 Pharmacophagus antenor
GCGACTTTCTTTCCCTCCATCCTCTCTAATATAACTATAGCCTTCTTTTTCGCTTCCGACATGATCGCAAAAGAACCTTTATCAGTCGCACCGATTGCCCCACAAGTCTCGCGAAACAGTATTCGGTTACCCACCTGCCACTGCGTTACCGCGGTCAGGTGGGGTCCAGGGCGGACGACGAGGACGTAACTGTTCACACTTGGGGGCCCGCCCCACCGTAACCTTACCATATCTTTGTTCAAAACATACTATTACTTTTTTTTTATGTTGATAAGAAGTGAGCCTAAGCTTAGTCGCTGGACGTATTCCAAACTTCAGTGATAATACGTTCAAAGTACTAATATCTTCCATCTTTTTGAATCATCCCATACGATTTCACAAAATTTTAGACTTATATTCTTTTCTACATTGCGATAACTCACCACGGACATGATAAACACGTTGCTGTTTGGGTTGGTAATTTAAATTCATGGGCTCTTCAACCCCATGATATTAAGGTGCCTGTCCCTTTTTTATATTTAGAAACAAAACATGTATGTTGCAAATATCAAATGCTAACCAAAATAACTATTTCTTATTTATACACCTATTTTCAAAGTTGTCCGTTTGAGTGATTAAGTTTAATTTTTTTTTAATCAACTCAAACATTTCTGTTATGCTACTGTGTAAGTGTGAAAAAAAAACTGTAACTAGGTTAACAAAAAAGGATTTATGAGGAAAAGTTGGTCTTTCATATAAAACCTGACAGCGCCTTAAGCAGTAAAATAAGTTGATTACAGCGAACCGTAGCTCATTAAGCTGGAAAATTGCGAGAATTCTATGAAGATGCAGCGAAATTGAAAATAAAATGATGTTGACTGTAGGAAAATAAACACTTGAAATAAAGCAGGACTATAGTGAGATATCAACTTGTTACAAAACAAAACTAGGCAAATTTAACAGTCCATGTTATGCCAATGAATTTTCATTTGTTCATTTCATCTTGAAATAATGGTTAGCAAAACCTATTATCGCCATAAAATGTTAAACAAAATTACTTTTTTATTGCTGCAACGCTTTCCAAAATAACAATTATTGGCAAAATTACAATGAAACAAAAATGAAATAATTTAAATTTTGTTCTATACGAACGATATGACGGAAATTTTACGTACCAAGCAAAATTTATTTGACAGCTCTAAGTAGTTAAAGATTACTTTATCTCCTAAAAGGGTTCATTGTTTCAGTGAAGTTTTAATATTTTCTGTTTAAGTCTTAACAAACGAATCAGTCTTAAACGAAAATTAATATAAGAATCTTTTTATAACACAAATAATTATATACAATTTTAACCATTGTTCCATTTTATTGTTCCACTTTGTTAGTTTCTTTTTTTTAAGTCAAGAATTTAAAAATAAAAAAGAAATAATAATTTTTCCGAAATTCGGCACTGAATAAGATTTCATGAAACAAAAAAATATTTCTCTTCAAATAAACGCTATCTCATTATTTAGTCTGTATTACTTATTGTCGAAATTAGGCACGGTAATTGGTAAGTAGTAAATATGTTGCGAATGAAATAATATATTACATATAAAGTTATTATGTCCAAAAGCGCTGTTTGGCGGTTATATATATTTACCTTACTTCCATAGAGTGCCTTTAGAAATACAAAGTCCTAATATCTAAACTAATTTTATTGTATAAATTGCGAAGATTTTTCATTACAAGTCATGAAACGCAATTTCGTTATCAAATTGTATCTTCGCATTCAACATAGCCTTGGATCTAATTTACATTTCTCTTAACAAAGGTTCTTTGTACAGAATTCCATGATAACAGTGAAAATCAACAGAGATATTCCAACTTTCTACAATAAAAATAAATACATACATTTAATTTTTAGTTTGTACAGACAGAAATATTGTAAAATACATAATAACAAAAAAATATTTTTGATTAATCAAAACTTATTCTGTATTATTTCTACCAATACAAATTTGTCGTAATATCAGATAATATAGTTTGACAATCTTATTGCATATATGTAGATATTTCGTCGACTAGACATGACATGTACAAAGGCTAAATTAAGTAAATTGTTTAAATATTATTAAATACTAGCAGTATTATTTTAACACGCAATGAGATTACTGCACAAAAGCTTAAAAATGTTTTAGGGAAAGAGCTCTATTACGTTTCATTGTTGAGAAGATAACAAACAAGAAAACAAATGCTTCTGCTAATTACCCTTATTAAGCAGGTTAATGTTTTGTTCCATTGTATATTTTTGTTTTTTTTTTGTTTCCATTATGTTCGCGTTTGTTGGTAGAAATCTCTTTAAGGGTTAAACTAGCCCATATAACTTTTCCTTTTGTCTTTATGTATGTTAAATTATCTTGTTGTATTGGTTTTAAATTAAAGTTATATAATTTTTTATATTTACTATTACTATCCTTATCGCTGAGATGATTAAGAATATTGTTAATGCAGTCATTTCACAAAGCAAAGATTATGCGTATAACAATTATGTATATATATATATATATACATATTGTCTTGAAACTTATGCCTTTTATAATTTATACTCGGTGATTAACAATTTACAGTATATTTTATAGATCTTTGAAAGGGAAGAACTTAATAGTTTTAACTAGAATCAAAGTTACGTTTCATGCGAAGTTTGTTAAATTGAATTTATTAGAGCTGGCAATTACGCTACCTATATACGCTAATCATACACGTTTGTGTAGAAAAATTAAATTGAGATCACTTTCCTTTTGAAAATATATACGTAATATGGATAAATTATTCTTGCGATATTGTACCTAATTGTAATGTTTTGTTAATACAAAGATAATTTAAATATTAACTTTTAAAATTTAACAGTAAAAAATCTTTATAATAGTAAAGATATTACACATATATAATATTAAAGACTTAGAACAAGTCTCTGTTGTGGTAAACAAAGGACATTGGGACCATAAAACCCTTATCGTGCGATTGTAGTAATCCATTATTGCGAATATGGCGCGTATCTCAGTCTGGCTGTGGAATGGCGGTATAAATCTCATTGTGATTGATTGCCGTGGTAAAATATCTTTAGGCGATATTACTAATACTAAGCCGAATGCCATAACCGAAAGATGTTTACGTAGATGTCCTGTACTCGATATTATTAACATATGGCAACATAAATTACCAAATAAGAAAATTTAGAACCTTAGAAAACCATATTTACAATATAAGTGGCCAAGAATTTATTAATATAAAAACACTTTTCATACGCTCCAATGTTTACAGAAGAAAACTTTTTCATTTACCCGAAACGCCTTATCCATTATCCTAGTGATAGTCAAAAAAAGGTTGGAATATACGTTTTGAAGCAAGTTTTTATAAAATATGAAAGTATATATTTATGCGTGTGGTAAGGCGCCTGACGACGCAATACCTAAAAGTAAAAATAGATTTTATTAAAAACACCTTCTATTGACAAAAACGTACAACTATAAACAATGTATTAAAATTGTCATATAAAGCCTGCGCTGAATACTGTTTTCATTTTAGTTGGTGAATGGCTATGTGCACAAATGTTTTTTTAGGTTATACACTTACAGTTTTCATGTTTTGTGCCAACAATTAAGCGAGCGTTGTAAGCCTCGATATCCGATAACGTTTAAATTAATTGGGCAATGTGTCAAGCTACAATTTTCCACATTAAAGTCAACGCATAAATTATATGTCAAAATATATCTAATACATGTAACGTATAAAAAAAACTATGTGCAAATATGTCTATGATTTAAAAGTATGCGTCACATAAAGTAAGAATATGTAAAATTACTTTTCTTAAATGCAGAAATACTGTTACAACAAAGCGGCGAGTGATCTATAATTAAATTTTATAACAATAGGTGCTGGTTAAGACATTTCCACTACACGAAGTAAAAAATTAATAAAGTACCATCATTATTATGAACAAGTGGTAAATACATTCCGCTAAAAGAAAACGTTTCTAATTTCGACCACTGATTTGATATTTCTGATATGTGATAGAGGTTGAAACCATATATAGAATCCTTATAAATTTTTTCTTTTAGACGGAAAGGAAAGTTTTTTATTCCATTTTTGCACACATCTTACAAATAAACTACAAATCTTGCTGTTTGCAAAAATGGGCTTCTAAATTTAAAAGCATCAAATATGTATAATTAAGGATTGCTTTACATAAATAAATATTAATAATCGAACACCTACTTATACATGTCACTCATTAACATTACAAACAGTCTTGTGTGGCTCGATCAATTAACTTTGAAAAACAGCTGCACATCAACAGCAACAGCCCATTTTGTACCCTCGAAAGCTTCGTCAAACTGACGTTCCGTGAAGCATTTCTTTTGATTTATGAAGATTTATGTGAGCAGTAATTTATTTATCATCCACCATAAGCTATTTAATATTTTCATTTATTTAATAGTACAAGCTATGTCCACAATTTTGCGTCCATGGTATCGATATCGATACCGGGTAGAAAATCACGGCTAAAATCATCTCCATGTCTACCTTACCTTACCATAAACTAATGTTCGCTATTTTCGTTACTGTCAAGAACATTTAATACATCAAATTTTAACATTCTTATTAAAAGATGGAATAGAAATATTTTCATTCGTTATACATACTTTGTTTTCGACGACCAAATTCTTTTTATCAGAAAATGTTACGTCCATTGGATTCTTATCACGCCCGGAACCGATAAAATATGAGTTTTCAGGGTAAAAATTCTTACGTGCAGAGATTATATATATTTTAAAATACATTATACATTTAATTAAAATCTGAACAAAATCATAAATGTATCTTTTCTTTGAAAAGGTTTAAATATGTTTGCAAAAGATTAAAAAGTATTTATATAGTTTCTACTTGTACTTTTACAAATAAATTCTTAATGTACACACAAATTCTACATTTATATCATACCAACTAAAAAACATTGATGATTGCCTTTAACTGAATTATATTTACTTACAACTTAAATAATCCTGAATATTATACCACTTAGACTTGTCAATTTTGTATCAAAGTTGGATGTCGTCTTCCAATATACATTATTAGAATAAAGTTTTACAATTCCTTGGAGATAAAGTCATTATAACTTATGAGATTGATGATAAGAAAACATATTATATCTAGATGTTTATTTTAGCTCAAGGAAATGAAAACCTCTTGATTGGTTTCACGAATTCGAAAATTTTCTTGATAAAATTACTTAATATTATTACACCTAAAGTTGTTTGCATTCTTTAAATATGATCATCATTACGAGCGGTATACGCCCATTGCTGGACGTAGGCGTTTCCTAAGTATCCCGACAAAGAGTGACTCTGCACTGCTCACATGGAACGATTTCATTTCACCTTGACCAGATGTTTGGTACACCCGTGAACGCCTATTATTTACAACTAACAAAAGGTTCAATTCAACTTTATCAAAAAATCATTTTTATATAGAGATGCAAGTTATTTGCTTTATTTTTTATCAGTAATAAACTGAAATGGGATATTTTCTTTCACATCTAGTCGTATCAGAAAACATTTTAGGTGTGAACGCCCTTCAAATTTGTCATGTAAATATTTGATATCGCACAGGTATGCTCCGTAAAACCTGTGGCAAACAACAACGACCTCGATAAAAGCGACTAGCCTTTCCTCTTTTAGAATGAATATTTAATAAAAACCTTTACCACTTTCAAAGGCCCATTAAGGTATATTGCTTATAGAAAAAAACATATTGTTAGTATTTAGCCATATAATGTATAATTTAAAATTCTGAATTAGGTTTTTCTGTTTAAGGAAATCCTAAAGATTTGCCTCATGATAATTAATAATGCTGTACATAACAATAGGGTGCGCAAGATATCTACACAGCAACACATTGTGAATGCAGTCCTAATACAACAAATATTAAACTTCATTAACTCTGTAATTTAACTATCTATAGCCCTTCACTTCGCAATACAATAACCTTTATACCACATACTGCTTAGAGAAAGAAACGGCCTCTAACATAACAAAGAAAGACAGAGCAATAGGTAAAGCGACGGACAAAAATAATGAAAGTTTCATTAAAAATTTATCTGTGACAGGAATTATTACTGTTACTGTTACATTGAATTTTATTGAAATTGAGTTACAGATATAATAATAGCAAAGTGTACATTACTTATGTTTCATAGACAATAGTCTGTTTCATAGAGAATAGTCATCTAATAATAAATTTTGAAATTTTTGATGCCCTCGGTGTCTTTAAATGATTCATAAATCTCCAGTCAATATCCTTAAATAGTAATTTGTATATGCAGTGGAATACAAAAAAAAATATGCAAAACCTATTTCTCTACAAATGAATTACGCCAGACAAAAATAAAATACGTCACGAAATGAAAAGCTAAAAAAACTAAAGAGTTGTATTAGCCAGGGAAACCTTCCATGCGGCAAATAACTTTCTGATTTATTAACTTATTGAGGCCCGTGAATTGACTTTAACTGCGTGATTAACTGTACTAACAGACAGAGGTTAATGAAATGTGTGTAAATTATAGTATATATATTAACGTTTTTTCTCATATATGAAATGAAACTTATGAGGAATGAAAAACTATTGGTCATTTGTAGTTACATATTAAAATATGAATTGAAGTGTACTATAGTAATTACTTAATATGAAACAGTATTACTAAAAAAATAGAAATTTGTCCAGTCCTGTTTATGTAACTCGTTTTATTTGCATGGTAATAATTAAATGTTAACGAGAAAATAGGATTATTATATTTTACTATGATCAAAATATTGTGTAAAAAATATAAACGGCAATAAATGCATAAAACTTTGAACAGATAAAAGCTATGCGCCATTCATAATGTTCAAGGCTGAGTCATACCATAAATAAAAGGTTGGATGTATTTAAACACAATAGCATAATATGATAAATATCATCTACACAACATCCCTTCTAAATGCAACGGGAATGTTATCTAGTCTTTTTATAAAGAATAACACTGTAATTATTATTATTGTCTAAACATAAAAACAAATTAACAATCATTTTTGTTAACAAAATTTTTTCAAAACTTACACTTCTTAAGATGAAAAAAGGCTAACAAAACTACTTTTCATTAAGCCATCGCGATTTAATTTCTTATTTTTTATTAACTAACAAAACTTAAAGATTTGTTATATATTGTAGATATTATATTCTTCGATATAGTACCAACAATGAGTAAATATTAAAGAAGTTTTCAATCTCTTAAAATTTTATCTGCTTGATTTAAAAAAGAAATAGTTCAACGAAACGAGCTAAAATAAGAATTTTTAACCGTTATTCACTACAGGTTGCCTGAAAATTTTAAATAAAAATATATGTAATTTCCTTTTTGTCGAAATATTTCTGTTAATGTTTTTCTTTATTAAAACGAAAGTAGATAAGTAGGAAATACTAAAAAATGTCATCGTTCTCTTTATATGTCCATACTTTATTGAGTGTAAGGCGATCATAAATGTAAACAGGGCGTTTGGCTCTGCTACGTGGCCGAGTTTTGTTTTAACTGTGACGTAAATTAACCACATAAGTGTCCTTTTTTCTGCAAACGATCCCCTTTAAGCGACCAGAAAGCTTAGAATCAAGATTTAACAGTGGCCAAAGATGTATCCACCTCGTACAGTTAATTTACACGGAACAGCTTACTATAAAAACCTTTTTTAATGGAGTTTAATAAAAAAAAAATTATAAGTTTACGCCATCATTAGATTAACATGTTCCACCGTTTTGTCAGAACAACTTCGATAAAAAGTTCTGTATTATGTTTTTTTTATTTTACCTTTCTTCTTTTTTTTATAATGAAAATTCAAATACACAAGGGCACTAATTCACTATTAACTAGTTAAGAAAAAAATTATTAATTATGAAAGCATTTTTTATTTTTTATGATAAGTGTGATAGAGAGAGAGATAGCCGTTTGGTACAGGCTTAGAATAGTGCCAACCCATCACTTCCCGCGGGTGTCCTAAAAAGCGACTAAGGGAAAATGAGGGGATGGGCAGCAGCGTCCCACATGTATATGTAACACTACCAAATCACTGCGATCGCCAACCCGCCTGCCAAGCATGGCGATATGACAAAACCCCCCAATGAGTGACACAAGAAAAAAACGGCCCCCAGACCCCGGCCGCCCCGCTAGTCCTGGCCATGGTAGCAGCCATGGTAACGGTGGGGCAGGGGGTGCTAAGAATCTCCGGCAGAGATCCGGCTACCACCAACGACGAACTTTAGCCCTGGCAACATATAACACGCGCACATTGCGAAACGACGAAAATATAGCTGAACTGGAGGAAGAATTAAGCAAGATACACTGGGATATTGTGGGATTATCTAAAGTCCAAAGAGAGGGAGAGGACTCGATAACACTCCGATCCGGTAACTTGCTATATTTCCGGGAGGGCGACCATCAGCCCCAGGGCGTTGTTGGGTTTATCGTCCACAAGTCGCTCACGGACAGTGTTGTCAAAATCGGTAGTGTGTCGACCAGAGTTGCATACCTGATACTCAAAATGACCGAAAGGTATTCACTGACGATCATTCAGGTTTACGCACCGACCTCGTCACACACCGACCAAGAGGTTGAGGTATTGTATGAGGATATTTCCAGAGCCATACATGCCAATAAAACTCACTACATCGTGGTCATGGGCGACTTTAACGCCAAACTGGGTAGACGAGGCGATGGTGAGCTGAGAATAAGGACATTTGGCATTGGACAACGGAACCCCCGAGGTCAAAGGCTTGCTGACTTTATGGAAAAGGAGGGACTCTATATGATGAACTCCTTCTTCAAAATCTCAGACTCGACACTCAGGCTAATGGCAATTTAATCACTAATCCTCACCACCAACAATATCATGGTTGTGAGGATCCCTTTCCATGCGCGAAGGATAGCCCTCGTCTCTTTTTACTTCGAACCGGACCGCCCCATCGGGCCATACCTGGATCAGATCGCAACTATAAGAAGGGAAATAGATTCTGCAGCGATTGTGATGGGTGGAGACTCAAACGCAAAGTGCCCGTAGTGGGGAGGCACAACTACCGACCGCAGAGGGGAGGAATTGAGTAGCTTTTTAGACGAGCTGGGATTCCATGTCCTCAATAATGGCAGCACCCCTATCTTTGACACGATTAAGGGTGGAAAAGCTTACATCAGCTTTGTCGATTTAACAGTGTGTACACTCACCCTGCTGGACATTATTGAGGACTGAAATGTGGACCGGCATATGACCGCTATAGACCACAATGGTATTGTGTTCAAGATAAAAGAAAAAAGGGACAATACTAAAATTATAGAAAGGAGTACTAGATTGTATAAAACTAAAAAAGTAAACTGGTCCCAGTTTGATGACAAACTGGGTCAGCTTAATAACAGAAAAAAACATAAATCTAGTAGAAATAAGAAAAATAAAAGAGAAGCAAAAACTAGAAGATATCGCCAAAGAATATGTGGAAAATATTAGTATGGCCTGTAAAGAAACGATGCCTACTATAAAAAAGAAGGAAAAACTTACCGTACCGTGGTGGTTTCGGGAACTCGCGGAGGAGAAGCGTGAAGTCTCAAGGAGGAGGCGTCGCTTCAGGTGTGCTGCCGCCCCCCGAAGACCAGCCGTCGTTGCAGCATACCTGAAAGGAAAAGAAAAATATGAGAGGATGGTAAAAGAGGCACACAGGTAAACAGCCGGAAGGATTGTTTTGGGAAGCAGAACAAGGAGAGGATGTGGGAAGGGATATATAGGATCATCGGGAGGAATACAAGTAGACATGAGGAACTTCCCCTAATGCAGAATGGCGTCGCCCTTAGTGCGAAGGAGTCGACCAACCTGTTAGCGGAGGCATTTTACCCGGAGGACGATGAGGTCGGGGAAAATGCAGACCACCGACTCGTCCGAGAGAATTCCAAGCGGGTAAACGAGTGGGTGCATGACGAAGTATGTGTCCCACCGTTTACAGCGCGGGAGCTCCGGACGGTTTTGGAAAGTCTTAACCCCAAAAAGGCGCCCGGGGCAGATGGTCTAACATCAGACATCTGCGGGAGAGCAATCGGTCTGGACTTGGAGCTCTTCCTTGCCCTGGCAAATAAATGCCTTGAACTCTCCTACTTTTCGAACATCTGGAAAGAGGCAACGGTAGTTGTCTTGAGAAAGCCGGGCAAGGAAAACTACTTAACTCCAAAGTCTTACAGGCTGATTGGTCTCCTGCCTGTCCTGGGCAAAATCCTAGAAAAACTCATTGTCCAACGGGTAAAATGGCATCTGGTAGCGAGGCTTAGTACTCGCCAGTACAGCATTATGCCCCAGAGAAGCACCGAAGACTCCCTCTATGCCCTAATTCAACACTTACAGCGGAAGTTAAAAGAAAAAAGACTAATTACGCTAATATCTTTGGACATAGAAGGGACCTTCGACGAATAAGCTAAAGTATGACTCCCCGGAATTGAGCAAGGGCGGGGTAGGCATTGGACTGTCTCAGAAGATCAAGGTGCTTGGTCTCACCAACGACAACAGACTTACATTCAACTCACATGTTGGAAATGTGTGCCGCAAAGCGCTTGGCCTGTACGGCCGGCTCTCTAGAGCAGCAAAGGTAGAGTGGGGATTAGAGCCAACGGTTCTAAAAACGATATATACCGCAGTAGTCGAGCCCGTGATCCTATACGGGGCGAGTGCGTAGGCTTATGCTGCAGAGAAAAATAAAATAAAAAAGCAGCTCAATATTGTTCAGCGGGGCTTTGCCCAAAATATAGTAAAATCATATCGCACAGTCTCCCTTAACTCTGCGTTGCTACTCGCCGGGATATTGCCGCTAGATATTAGGATAAAGGAGGTAGCGAGCCTAAGTAATATATAAAAATATAAAATATATAGAAAGGTAGGCAATGTAGTGACATTGCCTACTATTTACGAGTATATCTGTATACAGAGACTTAGTGACATTATGGAATGTAGTAACATCTAAATAAGGAAATAGAGAGAAAAAAGTAAAAGGACAAAACAAAAAGAGGAAGACAGTATCTGATTATCATGTCAGGGGAACGTATTAAATAAAAAAAAGAAATACAGGCAGCTAAATAGACAGATCTCTAAGTCTCTGACTCGCGACCTTAGCGAGCACAATTGATATTGTTGATGCACCATCACAGGCTATCAAGTGCAACAAAGATTCCAAGGTGTTCGCGAGGGATCTGTCAATTGGGCAAAGCCAGTTGACTAAATTCAAGACCGAGGACTGTAGAATCGTGTCTTCCAAACCTGAGGTCTTAAGGGAAATCGAGATGTTCTACGGACAGTTATTCACATCGACACAACCTGCTAGCAATATGGCAAAAGACCCAAAATCCAAACTAACCTGACACTATACCGAAGAAATCCTGGACGTTAGCCTGTACGAGATTAGTATGGCCCTTAAACAGCTCAAAAACAACAAGGCGCCGGGAGATGACGGAATAACAGCAGAGCTTCTTAAAGCCGGTGGAAAACCGATAGTGAAAGCTCTTCAAAAGCTGTTTAATTCTGACATCCTCGAGGGCAAAACGCCCCAGGCATATCACAGAAGTGTGGTGGTGCTCTTCTTCAAGAAGGGTGACAAAACTCTATTGAGGAACTACAGACCCATCTCACTTCTGAGCCATGTTTATAAGCTGTTTTCCAGAGTTATCACGAATCGTCTCGCACGCAGGCTAGAGGTATTGGATTATAAGCAAACAACTTCAATAATTATTAATATATCGAAGTCACTCACTCAAAGGTCACTTAAAATGCTCAAAATGCTTCCAGTTACCCAATTTCAATAGAATACGAGTACCTATACAGTAGCTATTTGTAAATCGAAGCCAAAAGAAATGAGATTTTCATATCACTTACTGAACTTCATTTGTTTCTGTCAATATAAGAACACGACGAAATGAGGAGAAATTAATGGAGTCTTCTTTTTCAGTGATATATCAATTTTTGTAAACAGAATATTGATCGCAAGCTTGCGGATTTATTTATTAACATAGGTTTTTAAAGTATTTCCATTAGCTAACATATAAAAATAAGTAAATAATTTGTTAACGATATGGAATTTACTGGGAACATTATGTTAGAAAAAAATATTAGTTATTTTTGTTTAGCCACATCTATCGAAAATTCTGAAATGGTCGGCTTACTAGCTTATCGGATATGAAATCGATTAGCTTACGTCGGTAATTAATCAATTTGCTGAATATAATATTTTAGTTGTCATGAAAAGAAAAAGACCTATTCGTTTAGTTATCAACTAGTTTGAGGTACTTTCACAATACTCGTTTTTTAATTGATACTTCTTTTAATAAAAATATGGTTTTATCACTCTATCACATTATTTTTAAATATTATAATAATTTTATTCTGAACAGAAGACTGTTAAGCGGTAAATATATCATATAAGTAATGAAAAAGCAGTTATGATTGCGTCGTTCATAAATCGCACAATGTATGCGTGATATACGCGGCAGTCGCAAATGACTTAAATAGAATTGGTGTGTTGTGCAATACAAAGGAATATGAAAATTTATTTGGCTATAAATTTACTTATTATTTTAGAGAAACCCTATTAACAAGCTCTTAGCCAGAACTTCGACGTAACAACTAAAGCTTAAAATAGTAATAATTTTTTTACACGTAATTTCTTTTTAATATGAGATCTCGATTACAGCCTAGCTACAATTTCAAGAAGAGTGTGGAGATCTTGTATTGTTTTAATAGTGCGATTAAACAAGTATTAAAAAAAAAATTTAAAACAAAATATACGAGTATCATTAAGAGTACATTTGGAATGCTTTATCCATCGAGATGGGTTATAAAATGTGTAATGTTTTATTTTAATATAACAAAAGCTATTACGGCGACATTTAGTAACGTTCAATGAAATGTACAGTTATTTTAGACAATTTTCTCTATTAATCATAAACATTAGCAGTAACTCTGAAAATTATTTTAAATTCTTTTTTCCTTACAAGTCTACTAAACATAATGATAGCGGTCGCGGTGTTGAAATCGTAGAGCAATTTTTTAAAGTAAATTTTAACGTTTCAAGCTTTTTTTAGTTTTTAAATGAATACAAACATAACATATCTTATACGTATTGTATTCATTACATTTTGAATGTTCCATTCCTGGTGTTCTGCCAAACTTTCGGAAACAGAGACGTAACTTTGTTACGATCCCAATTTAACAAGCTTATTTAGACTTTATACGACCCTTTTGAAATTTCGGCTACATTGCAAAGGTTGCTTTGTAACTTAGAGTATTACCTTATACAGATAATAATTTTTGACATTAAGTCGCGTTTAACATGATAACTTAGAATATTTGCCAATAACAGCATAGTATACATATGTATATAGTATATACAATAACAGTAATAGTATTGCATACAGTAGTAATATAACAGTATTAGTAATAGTTAATAATTTTTTCCTACGAAGAATAACCGAGTGGGTTTTAATCGACAGGAACACTCATAACTTCGACTTTCCCTCAAAACCACAGTTTCTTTCAAAAATTAACTTGATTAACACGTTGAACGCCACAAATTAAATGCCATGAATATTGTATTATTTGATAAGTGATATTTTATTTATAAATATACCTTTCTATGTATTTAACACTAGAACTACCAAAGCTTTAACTTAACTATTAGTACTAACTAAAAATAAGAAAAAAAAATTAAAAATTCCAAATATTTAATATAAATTTTGTAATATAAGTTATTTTCAAAGAAAACAAAATATTTTGGAAGAAAATTATTAAATGAAATGAAAAAGAGTCATTTTGAATTCTAGAGCTTAACCTATCACCAATGCTAATAATTAACCATTGATAGTAGACGTTAAAAAGCATTTTTAATTGCTATCTTCAGGTGCCGGTCACCAATGATCCCCGTGGCTTTTAACGTATTAAAAAGTTAATTTACGGAGTAAAAAGGTGACCATTTTGTACAGCAAACTGACGACCGCAATATAGTACTGTGGAGTGTAATGTAAGCTTAAGTTTCACTCATATTTATAAACCAGAATGTAGTCAAGTAACCCATCAGATATTCATCGCAATATTCTTATTACCACACTAATTTTATTAATTGTGTAGTATATTTGTCTGTTACATTTTAATTAATTTAGAAATTGAGCCATATATGGTCGGTAGCAAAAAGGATTTTTTCACGTTAAAATAAAATTTGATGGAAAATTGTATATAATTTTCAAATAATACTAAAAGCATACGCCTACTGTTATGTAAAATTATATGTAGATAAAAAAATACCAGTCGCAAGCTTTTATTTTAACGAAAGTAATAATGGACGAGTAAGTCTAAACTATATTCGACGTTGAGTGATCCCTATGGACCTCGCCTACGTATCTATTACGATCCGTACTCCCCTGTGCAGTTTCATAAGGTGCTACGCCACTTCACAGTAATTGGGTCTCTGCATTACCTCGCTCGCTACACAGAATCTAGATGTAAATTGCCATTACAACGGCAATCTGTAAACAAGATTTCGGACATTGATCAAGAGACTACATTCTATATCTAGTTTAGATATGTAACACGTTTGCAACATAATTATATTCCAATAATTATAATCAGGCGACTATGATCAATCTGATTGATTAAAATAAAATAAATAAATTTCACTTTTAAATTAATTTGCACAAATATTACTTGTATGTACCTAATAGCCCTTCAGTTTCGGGTTATTGAGAAAAACACTACGGTGACTGTCCTATAAGTCCTCCCTGTCCTATATGGCAACTAAAACTAATGGTTTGAGGGTGGAGATCTGAAAAATGCAAACTTAAATTAGTCTCACCGAGAGTGCTATAGAGAGCTGTACCCATCATTAGAATGTGCTGAGAGGCACCGGTGCGTCTTCTGGGAGATCCCGGAGCTCATCGTAACACTCTTAAGGTGATCACTGAAGATTACTAAATATAATACATAAAATTGTAATATAACCGTCACTTTTCTTCCCAAAACCCATTTTACGAAGACCTATTTCTTGGCGCCAAGCAGTGTGGTAAAAAAAGTATTATAATATTATATATCGAGGAGTACGGGCGAAAACAGATAAAATTATTATAACAGATATATTTAAGTTAACTTACTAAAATGTAGAACATTTGTATATGTTATAGGTTTTTTTTACACCTGAACACAACTGGTCGAGTATTCTTAGGAATGTACTAGAAATATTTTAAAATAAGCTAGATACGGAAAAGTAATCTTTTAAAGTTTAAACTGCAAAAGTTTCAACATTTACGCCTTTATATCTTTCATTGTAAAGAGAAAAGTTTTAGTACTGTTTCGATATTAAAGCTTCTCTTTAAACTTACTTTTAACGATATTAAAATGTAAAATCTTTTTAACGAACGTTAGAAAAATTTATTATATTTCTTTGCTGTATAATATTTTATCCTATTCACTGTAAATTCATCAAAAAAATCCTCTTGGACTAACTAGTTATTTAAAAAGACTGCACTAATCCATTTAAGTCATCAAGTTTTAAAAATATTAAAATATAACGCACAAAAACTATTTTATTTACCGGATTTTTGTTGCCCGTATTGCCAGCCAGAATTTTTTAAATATTTATGCTCACATAATTTACTTACATATCAAATTCAGACTGACAGCAACAGCAAGTAGTGCTATATTTTAACAAAATTTGAAATTACTAAAGGGCTATTTGTTTTTATTGGTAAGGATCTCTAAAATCCGATGCTTTTCCGCAAAGGAAATGAGATTTTCTTATGGATACGATCGCTTTCAAGGATGCTTTATGTGTGAGGCTCAACCTTGTTGATGTTATTAATGTAATATTCTTGCATGCGGTAAGCCCGCTAAGATCTTTTATCTTACGAAATAGTCAATATCATCCATAATGTTCCGGGGTACATAAGTTTATGAAGAATATAATTATTGAATAAAAAACACAAAGTGTGATATTGTTTTAATTCATTTACATACCTGATAATCCGCACCCGCAGCGACCACAGTTCGCTTGACTTAAAGAGGCGACCGATGGTGTCACGTTGCACGTGCGCCTGGTCGTAATATGTTTTATTCTGCGCATTCATTTAAAATCTATACTTATAAAATTGAAAGTCCAGATAGATTCACTGATAAACCTATATATTTCAACATACAACCTAAACTCCTAGAGACAAAATCTGGAGATTGTGTTCTTTATTATTTGTAGGTATCCACTAAAACTTGAAATTTCGTACCTAACATATTAAATAATAGAACCCTAAAACAATACAAATTCTTAAATATACAGTTTTTTACAAAATAGTCAAGGTTTATTTTAGATGTGCGCACTATATTGCTCATTACCGAGATGACGTTAAAGCTGAATCAATTTTTCACCTTTGATCCTATATCATCTGACCCATCCATCCATGGCGAAGAGACCGTATCGTGCTTTTGTTCGTTGAGATGATGAGAGCGAGAGATGTTTTTTAGTACAAATGGTTTTATTTCTATATAAAATCTGAATTTTATGACAAAAAATAATTAAGGTTTATATAATTGCATAAATGCAAATGCTTCGTGTCAATTTATATAATTAATATCTGACTAAAAGCTGCCACATGAACGAGAAACGTGTAGTAAACTCGGGATCATCGAGCTCCGACTAAGGTAATCGAGTTTAGTATGCGGTATTCTGTATGAGCATGATATCGCTTCGAGAAAATTCCAATATTGGTGAAATAGCTACGTGCCTACCAAATTGAATCTTTTTTCCCCTATTCTAAAAGTAGCCGGATAAAAAATTATTTGAATAGTATTCTATATGCAAAAAATTGAACAGAAAATTTTAAACATTTGAATATAGCGCTGTTTTGGACTGGTTTAAAATATCTGCAAATCGTTTAATCTTTTCTCTTTTGGAAATGTTTAATGTTACAATTTGTGTATTTCTGTATTCTATATTCTGTTTCTAACATGCTAAAAACCTTACTATGGTTTATACTACACTTTAATGTTCGCCAAAAGGGCAATTTCTGAGGTTTATCTTTTAACAGACATGGACATATATGACTGCTGGAAAACAGCAATGCTATTATGGCAGCAGATTGACATTAATGGTGGCAGCTAGGTAAGCGGGTTCAAAAAAAAACCCTACCACCATCCAGACTTCACTACTCCTGTGGCGCAGGATTCGAATCCACTGCGGCACAGAGGTCTAAATAAAGTATCTTTATTTTTCAATATAAACTCACAAGGCGCACAATAAAAGTTTTACAATAAAAGTACACAGACGCAATTTGTAAATCAAAAACTTTAATCATGCGAACCTATGTTGCAATCTTTTTATTTATCAATATAAAAATGAAAATCGTAAATTTACGTGATAAGTAGAAGGGAAATTAAATGAGATCAACAAGCGAGCGAAGCATCAACTCAATTATGAAAGAAATTAAACGCTAGACTGTCGAGGTGACTAAATTGAGCTCGTACCTGTATTTATGTTACATATTTAACTATCTATAATAATGTTAAAGATCGTTAGAACGATTGAACTTTTATTAGATGATGATTTGAATGACAGATAAAGAAGCCATATTGAATATATTATTGAAACATTCAGATAATGGCGTTTCTTTTGGAAGTGTAAAATGAACAATACATGTGTCAACACGTGTCAGTCGTGTTTTTGCGGTCAAGGCATATCGATTTTTTCGAAAATGCCTACAGCTGGATACACGATTGGCCTTCTGAAGATTTATTAACACTGTGCACACGGTGACCACTCGAGCTTTCTGCCCAATAAACTGCCCGTTGCAACGTGTTTGACTGCTTAAGGCTAGCTATTGTATTCTTTTGTTATATTTTTATATTATTTATAGGCTAATAATAAAAAAAAAAAAATTGAATTCGAATTCACCTGATGTTAAGTGACATTGAGATCAAAGACGGTAAAATTTGTTTCGGCCAGAAAACTGTGGATCTGACATGTTTGACTCCCGGAACACAGCAATGCTGTCATGGCAGCACATCTGACCACCATCCACACTCTACTATTCTTGTGGTCTGAGAATCAAACCTGCGTCCTTCGCGTTACAAGGCCAACGGGTAAACCACTGCGCCACGGACGCATTCACAGTTCGATTTACATCCATAATGTTTTTGGTTGCGCAGACAAAGTTTTATAATATTTCATTGCGCGGAGATTCGAAAAAAGTAAATAAAAGGACTTCTGATGTTCAATTAAAGATTACAATTTCAAAATGAACTGTATACATTTCTTGCAAAAAGGATAAAATATAGTAAACTATTAAAGAAGTTAAAACAATATGTTATTAGTGCCTGTGTCTATTTATGTTGGATTCGTCTCTAATGTAATTAAAATAAAATATAGACAATTTCGTAATTAACTACTTCAGTCCAGTAAGCAGCCATTAGTTATTTCATCCGAACACGGCACCCCTATGTATCACGAGTTAAGGGTGCAATTTATAGCCACTTCTCACCTCATACCCTTTTTATTGCTACATAACGCGAATTATTCATAAGAGTGGCTATAAAACGTTAGCTAATTTTATATTTATAAAACTGTAAAGGTATCAGGACCTAACGCGTCTTATAGAGAAATTTATGTTTAAACATACTCAAACAAGAAATAAGATAAAATAAGTTGACCCCTTATTTTATCATAAAAATAAAAAAAATGAATTTAAGTAAAGTAGAATTTAATTATTATTATACAAGATATTTACAATATTTATTGGAAATATTTGTGTAGATCTAAAAAAAAGATGCAAAATCTATTTCTCTATTTTCTCGTCATATGAGTTGAAGTTTTTAGTGGATAAGTTTTGATATATACTAGTTCCAACAAATAATAACCACAATAATCGAAGACAACCACTCAATAAAAATTACATGTAGTCGAACACGTTATTAAACAAAATAATATTCGATCATAATTGAGAACTTCCTTCTTGACATGGGTTAAGAAAATAAGTATTATTTAAAATTTTTAAATAAAATAGAAATGGCGGCTCATGTTAAAAATGGCGGAAAACGTATGACAAGGAAATTGAAAACCGCACTTGACCAATGAAGTATTGTAAAAGTTGGAAGTTCAATATTTACATTTCAAAACATTTTTATTTTCCGTGAATCGAAACAGGGCGTTATATATACACGTACTGGTTTTGTGCTATGCAATAAAAATAAAAAGTGTAAAATGTTATAAAATTAAAATAGTCCCATTAAAATTATTCGCAATTTGTACAGTGTGCATTTTCTCTCGTTTGAATTGATAAAAACCGGTGTGGCAAGTTCGTTGACAACAACCGCAGTGCTAGCATATTTAATGTTTCCGAATGAAGCTTTCGTTAACAAACTGACTTTATTATACAAACAAACACAATGCACCCATTGTTCTTGTTATCATACAATGTCCCAAAGTGTATTTTCTATTTTATTTGACAAACATTTATTTTTGTTTTCACAGAAACTGTTTTGTTGAGTTTGCGAATTTTATGCATTTGAAACAAAGATAATATATAATTCGCACTTATAACGATGCTTTCATATGCAGTAAGAAACTATAGAACAACCTAATGTCGAGCAACTACACTAAATTAAAACTTTAAAATTTCATTTGAATATGAAGTAATTATCAGTATCATTAAAAAAACATTATTTATAAAATAATATACTCGAAAAAAATATTCGTAAATTAAGAGAAATTATGTATTTTTTTATTTTTCTTGTAAAAGGAAATTAATTTAATGCTTAATCTCATAAATGGGGTCACATGTGTAATTGCTGTAAACATTACCGGTTCCAGCTTTTAAAGTATACTTTAACCTTGTTAAAAATCAAAAAAGTTTACACTTACACCATACGGTTTCTCCAATGAGGTTTATTTAAAGATTTTAATTTTTAATGCATTGCTCTGTAATGTAAATGTTATGATGATGTGTAAGATACAGTAGGAAATTTCAAAAACTTAGGTATACTAGTATAAATTATAGTAACAATGAAAGAAAAATTAATTTGCTTTGGTCGTCGTCGAGCTGTCGAAGGCATTACCTCTGAAGATTCCATGTGTAATGGCGGTGAGATTACAATGTAGTCCTAATTGCGATTAAAAAAATATTAAATTTAGCATATTAATTTACTATTTTATTGAGTCATGGAATTTCCCAAAGTATCGATGAGATCAATAAGGTGAAAAAAGGGCCTAAAGAGTGATTATCAATTTTGAATTAAATACTCATAACGGTAATGTATATATTTTCGTAGCTCTCCTAGGCATGTTACTTAGTGAAAAAATGTTAGAATAGATTTTTAAAGCTGGAATGTTGGTAATAATATTTTAATGGCACTTGGTACAGCAATACGTAGTTACATAAAATGTAAAAAAGACCCAAAAGACTGAACCTCAAAGGAACGCCTTTATTCGTGCGAGCTGTCAAAAAAGGGAGAATTACACGTGTCGAAAATAGACCAAGACAAAATGAATTTTATTATGTTCATTTGGCTCACAATTGATATAAAAAATAAAACATGATGAAATGCAAACATTTTGTATAAAAATTAGATTGGATCAGAAACCGTAGCACAATATATACTTATCGGATAACGAGATTACACTCGATTTGAAACAAAATATCGAGAGGCTTGACCGGCGTCGATAACATTTTCCGAAGAAAGAAAACCAAGAGATCCATACACATTTAGTGGAGTTACATAATATTTTTTTTTATTTTTAGACCTTAACACTAATATAATAACCATAGAACACACTAATAATACAATTACAAGTTAGTTACTAAAAATAAGATTAAACTTTTTTAGTGTGACTTTTTAATGAAAAAATATTTTGTATTTATGAAATATTTTTTTAATTTTAAATATTAGGGTGTATCTCTATCTCACTAATTACTATTCAGTCATTATTCAAATTGTATGGATTAATTATTATTTATAGTTTGAATTAACAGGTGGCACTGGTAAAATATAAAATTAAAATAGTAGCCTGAAAAACTTTTTTATATTTACAAAATATATGTAAATTCAAAATTAAGTTATACGATATATTTTTAGTGTGATTACTAAAAAACCAAAACATTTGATGATACAATACGTACAACATTAAGATACAACATCCGTCTCATATATCTTTTTAAAACATCACATGTATCAAAATTCGTCGAGAATCTATATTGTTAGTTGACAGCAGGATTCTTATTATGTGTACAAAAATAATCAGATGATCACAAAAATAAACAAACGCCTTACCAAATATTCACATTAGTCAGCGATGGCTCTTCAATTCAAGTTTGTTTGATGCTGAATGCCTCCAGGCAGGTATCCGTCCTTTGTAATGTTTAGGCACTTCCAATAAAGTTTATGGATATAAGAAATACGATATGAATTTTATCAAAGCGATTTTTTTTCGTTCTTGCCTATCTTAATCATAAACTTTCCGTGTGAATAAATGTTTTTAGAACTTGCTACTTAACTGTTTTTTTTTGTTTTCACAACAGAAATTTATTTTACAATCAAGCTCGGTTGGTATATAATTTTAGGAACAGCTTTATCACTTTCGAAAGGACTTTTTCTGGAAGATAGTTGGGTGAAATATGGTTTAAAATAAATATTATTACTTTTAATTTTGACAAATTATTATGGTTCTGCAAAAAAATAAAAAAAAAACAAAAAATTGAGAATGTTATCCAATATACGGTCAGTTGCATTTTTAGGTACTTGGATTTTTGAGAAATACTTTAGCTTAACCAAATTACAAATTTTGTTCTGCTTATTTGTTAATTTTTTAAATTCCTTGAAGCATTTGCCAATTTTTATTTTATTATTTATTATTATGCCAAGGTAATAGTTCGCCTCAAATATGCATACTCCTGTCTTGCATTGATACCCTAATAGACAATACTAGTGAAAGAAAAAATCCATAAATTTTTTTTAGTGTCGAACTTACGTGTTATTTGTTACAGATTTTACGATTATAACGTATGCGATATCAAATATTTATATAACAAATTCGGTACGCGTTCGCTCGTAAAAATGTGTACGAGCCAATAAAGACATCTCAGGTACTACCGTGTGATATTTTGCCCTTATCTATCACCGTATATAATGACAAAGATTCGCTTTTGTGCGAATAAAAAGAAATGGAAATTGATTAAACCTCACAACGTCGTTTTCAAATAAGTTTGAATGAACGACCAATTAAACATGTATTATTTTTTTTATTTGAAAGTATTTGAATATAATTTGGTTTCCTTTCAAGTAATACTTTCGTTAAGGTCTATAAAGGTACAGGCAATCTCAAAATTTGAAATACGGAATACAGACAATATGAAGGATATTTTATCTTCGTCGAGTCGAGAAACATTATTTCCGATGACAGAGTTTTTCGAGGAATAAAAATCTCTTTTATAATTCGTAAATTGTCAGACGGGTCCTTATTTTAAAATTTTATTATTATCAAATTATTTATAATTTATATACTTTGTCGTAACCGCCGTAAATGGTATAAAGGGAGAACTTTTTGTCTAGGCTTTTTCTATTTTTTATTTAACCATAGTAAAAAATAAATAACAACTAAATTAGTACGGCTTAATAATAACAATTGTAACGGATTTGGAACAGTTACAAATAAAGTATATAAACCAAAATAACATATCAAAAATTATCGATAAAAAAAATATTCATACATGGATATAAACTTATTTAATATTCTATATAAATAAGCGTTAAGGTTCGTTGCATGGTAAATGGAGCTTACTCTTGCAGAACTGTTTAAATAAATCAACTCTCGATACATTAAATTGCGATAGTTCGGTAGGACATGGACGATAGAGATATTCTAAGTTTTACGAGACAAATATAGGTACACCAGTTCACTCATAATAAAACGTTAGATTCTTTAAAATTGTGACATTATTCATTTCATTTATAAAAGAACGACATGGATTTTGATTTATGAATAATGATTTGTATTATGATAAATTCTATACCATTTCATTAGTCTATTTTTATTTATACATTTAAATGAATTTATGCGTAAAATCATGTACATTACATGTAATTCTTTAATAACTTTCGCTCACAAGGAGCATTCTAGTAATATCTTTTAAATTGTATTTAGATTATGAAATAAATTTTGTTTACAGTTGCTGCTTAGTTACAAATCTTTATAATGAAAGAAGTAACAATAAAAATGTTTACCGTTATTCATAAAAAATATTCAGAGGATAATTTATTCAACTTACTAAAATACAAAACTGAATTATGTAAGTACGATTCATTGCTTAGAAAATGCTATTTATTTTTGAGAATCAGTCATTATTTAGTAATTAAGAAATGAATGAGTCTTTAAATAGACCACTGATTTAAATCACGGTTTCAAAAGACCTCAGTCTGTGATATTAAACACATCTTCCCTTTCTCGTTTTAATTTCACGTTTATAGTAAGTAACTAGGCGAAATCGCAAAATAATATTTTTCTCAATTTCAAATATAAATAAATCAACAATTTATTAAATATTTAAATCATTTAATGAAATTTATTCAAAATGCTTGATTTCGCAGATAAAACTCAAAAAATTTTAAATTATGTACTTTCAGTAGGATTAGGTGATTTTTTCTGTATTATAAAATTATTTTTTTCGATATACTTATAATTTAAAATACTGTCTAATCATTTAAAATACACTTCAAGTGGCTCGTTGGTCTAGGGGTATGATTCTCGCTTTGGGTGCGAGAGGTCCCGGGTTCAAATCCCGGACGAGCCCATTGCTTTTTGATTGCTTTTTGCTACTTCAAAATGATGTTAATAATAAAAAGAAATAGCAAAAAAGTTTTAAATTTTTTTTCTTACATTCCAGAATAATAATACATATTTCATAAAATCATTAAGCTGGGTGAAATATTTATAGTCTTATATCTTCTACAATTAAATAGCTAAAAATAGCATTGTTATTTCAAACATTTTTGTTATTTTGATGTATCAATAATATATATTGTATATTTTATATTATACTTTTACAGTCAGATTTCTTCCAAATAACTTGTTAAAAATTTTAGTTTCATAATTCAGTTGGCTCGTTGGTCTAGGGGTATGATTTTCGCTTAGGGTGCGAGAGGTCCCGGGTTCAAATCCCGGACGAGCCCAACTTTTTAATCTTTTTCGTTTAATTTGTACAAAAAGCTTTAAATTTTACAAATTTAAACATAACATAAATGTTAACTAAAGAAATTTATGGAATTGATATATGATCGACATTTTTGTATAACAAAAATTAGGTTTTAATGATATAAATAAGTTTTTAGGTAAATATTCTCAAATTTTAAACATAGTTAAAATATATTGTACAAAAGTCTTGAATAATGAAAGAAAGTACAATTAAATACAAAAATATATATATAAGACCGCTATACAGATTACAAAAGTCAATGAAATGCGCTGTTGAATTTGGAATATGTATACTATACATTACGTAATCTCTTAGTCACGAACATAGTACAAATAGAACATAGATAGAAACAAGATAGTTATGAACCCGGCCTTAGAAATAAGAACGTTATATACCTTGTGTTCAAAGAAAGGTACAATCCGGTCGTTGGGCGGGCGATGCCGACTACGCAGAAGATAGCGTCGTCTAGGAATGTAATGTTATTATAAGTTTAATTTCATAAGAATTAGCCAGTGCATAAAGGAAATGAAGAAAATTAGCGTGTCTTACATAAAAAAAAACATTTACATATATAAGCAAATTACCTCGTCTAAGGCACTTGCACGAAAACTGGGTATATATAATTTTTGTATTTTATTGCCGAGTCTTAAAAATAGCCATTACATATTCATGGCTATTCATGGCACGTATCCCCGTATCTCTGACTTGACGTTATACTTAAGGTATATCGGAAGGCAATTTATGCTTTTGCTCGTATGAGTTATAGAAAGAGTGATAATATTTTGTACATGTCGAATCCTAAGAATTCATAACAGATACTACAACTTTCTTATAAAAATTTTGATCTAATGTGTCAGTAATATGTTCAATAATAAGAAAACAACAGAGAACACGTAGACGGATCTGAAGTAGATTTGAAATTAAAACCAGTAAATGCCATGGTTTTTGTTAAAAAAAAATAATTACGGTCTTCATTAAAAACTGTGTTAAGGCGGTAAAATTAAATATAAATTAAAACTTTTTTAATAAGTACGTGTTTACGTTAAAGCTCGGGAGCTCGTTGAGCAGCCACGAGCGACGCGGCAATGTGCAGAGAGGCGTTGTTTAATAAGGCCGCGAAATGCGAGAGCCTCGTTTAATTTTAGTTGCACTTACAACGAAAATTAAATTATCCTTACTGTTAAATTATGAAGAACTAGGCGTGGAAAACAATTTTCAATTAAGAAATTTAATTTTGAAAAAACTTTAAGCGGTCCGGCAATTAAAATGTTACTGTGAAAATTTAATAAAAAATGTAAATATATCAAAAAAAATATTACAGATACATAGCAACTGTAAAGATTCCTACCAAACAAAAATCGATTACGCAACACTCAGCAAACTAATAATAGAATATTTCGCAAAACGCAAAATTATGAAAAACACATGTTATTAATAAATTACAAAGGCGTTTTTTTCTCCGCACGTGTGTTGATTTTTAAATAAATAAATAAAATAGTTTCTATTTTACAGCATGAGTCTACAATATATATAATTGTTTTTAATATCTCTACATATCACATATTTAAAGGACGTAATTGTTTTATTCTAACAAGTACGATTGCTTGCTGGTACTGATGCCGTATTTGTATTGACAATGTAAATATATATTTTCATCATATGATATAAAGAGGGTTGTACGTAATTCATGTTGGACTATAATCATATAACTTTAACAGGTATACCAAAGTAAAGCGAAGCCTTTTATAGGAATTATTGGAAGTGACGATTTCATTTTTCTGTATTCTTTTTGGAGATTGAATCTATAACTTTTTATGATACTTATTCCATGATTAGTTTATTTTCTTCTGTATTTTATGCCAGTATCGTATCTTAAGTTAAACGCAGAAGTTATTTCATTATGTAAGTGGAATATTTGTTTATCAAAATTTGTTAAACAAACAGATTTGACATTGGTTAATCATAAAAGGTTCTACTATGTTTGAATTATAAAATATATACTAGATATTGTTAAATGATATTAACCCAAGCACATACCTGTGCGCTTACCGTAAAAGATCCAACGAATTTCAAAAAACGTAACAAGAATCTAACATGCGATATAATTATACGAAATAACAACTTCACCAGAACTTTTGGTATAAACACTCACGTAGCCAAAAAGATTGAACAACTTTTGTTATTCTGAAGGATTCACATCAATCTTGAAACATCTAATCTCTTCTCTTATCGATGAATTGCGAAAAGTTTGAAGGATGAATTTCGAATACGGTTTTTTATTCATATTTTAATGTCAGAAAAAGTGGTCTAGCTAAAAGTTCTTCAAAAGTATAATTTCTGTTTTGATCAATTTTTGGCGTTTAAAGAAATTAATTTAATTATTTTTCCATTTCAACACGACATCAGGTTTAAAAACGACCTAAAGAAAAACAATGAAAATAAAGGTATATTTTATTATAGAAATTACAGCAATATTATAAAAAGTAAAAGTGTTATGTATTGTAAAGTTTCAAAGGTATTATCTTTATCCGTACTTGTCAATTTGTAAATTAAATCGACACATGTAGTATTCAATTATTATCCTTGAATACTTCCAATAAGCATAAAAATATTTATTGATCACCATTTTCTTCCTCAACAAAACGTTTTCTTTATTAAGGCATATCAAAGATCATCCAAGTCATTTTAAAAATGTACATCGACTGATAGTTTTTTACTAATTATTCATTTTTAGATTAAATGATAATAAGTAAATGTACAATGTAACTAAGTAATCTGCTAATCATTCATAATTTAGCGACTTATAATCATGAAATTAACCTTTTTTATAGTGAAATAACTATTGTTATCTCTCTCACATACAATTCGAAACAGGCTTTGCAATCACAGTTGTTGCTAAAAATCCTAGAGGATTATCGAAATCCGTAAACATCATTGATATTACTAACACAGTACGAAAAGATTATAACATTATATCAAACAATCTTCTTGTTAGTCTCATCTTAAAATAAAAGATTATTAGGAACTTGATATAAAAATTATATGTTGTAGGTAGAGGTACAGATCTTTGAAGTATGTAGTACATTCTTACGAAGGAATCATTTACTTGTTTAAAGGCTTTGATATTGAAAAAAGAAGTCTCGCATAGATTAGACTCAGCACAGTACAGCATTCTTTTGAAATTCTCACGCCAACGTTTAAAAATATAAAAACAAATAGAATGTGAAATGCACGAAATTAAATATGTAGCTTAACAGTTTCGCTCTTAGCTTAGTGAGCTGCATGCAGGCTTAAAATTTACCTTAAACGGTTTTATTTTCGCACCTTTTTTCTAATACTTTATTTTCAGTTTGAAATGTTTTACTTTATATTAATTATTATCAGAAAATGTAAAATTATCCACCATAAATTAAGTACAATTTAATTGAATACAAATGATAAATAAGTAAGAAATTCTACTAATTCAAGTGTTAACTTAATTCGAAAGTTTTAACTTGAGTAATTTAAAACTTAATTCAAGATAAAACATTTACTTCCCATTCTAAAATTATAAGCATAGTTTTCAGTTTAAATCGATGGTAAGTTAAAGATGAATATAATAAATTTTGATGTATTTATAAAAATAAAAGAGAAACTCGTAATAAAACAGTCATTTATCAAAATTTTCAAATCAATTAACTGATACTACGAATTCAAAATATTCTAATAAATATCACAATAGGTTAGACGTCAGTCGTGACAGAGATTTCGAGGGTTTAATAATTTGGTCCCAATATTAATTAAATCGCAGCCGTAACGTTATCAATCGTGAGATAGAAGGAGTCCGCATCATAATTGTTATAAGAGTACAATCTCTACACAGCAGCACATATAAATTATAAATTTTTGAAGATTTATTTGCATAACATTAAATAAACGTAATACTTAGATAATAGATAGAAAGTAAAAGAATGTAGCTCACAAACCATTACTTGAAAAATTATATTGCACCGTATTATTATCAATATAAAATTATGATAAATAACGTTTTACATAATAAATCACAAATACAACAAATACTATTTTGTGCGTTCTGCAGAAGTAATAACTTAAATAAATTCTAGAAACTAATTTGGATTCTTTGTCTCCGGAGTCAACTTTGCAATCGGCAAGATAAATTAATGATTTATCACTTTTAACGATGGCTATTTAAATAAATAAAATGTCAACATTTTTTTTTAAATAATCTAATTTTTAATTCGTTTAATATTAACTTACAATTATTTTACTTGTAAGTTAATATATAATTACTTGAACTAATATATTGTTACTTGAAGACTCTATTACCGAAGAAAAGTTTTTGGTGACTGTACAATTTAATTTTAGAACGCTATTTGTTAAAAAAAATCTTGTTCTAAGGAACACGAATCAACCGCCTCAAATATCAGATTCTAGAACAGTATTTTGTTACAATTTAAAACATAAATGCCTGAAATTGACGGAATCAAATCTCGATGAAAGATATTTGAGCCCTCTTCGCTTAATTAAAACATTTTCCTTGCCTTTTCATTTGAGCTTACTTTCAACAATTTGCTTAATAATATTATATATAATTTCTAATCATTTAAAAGGATTTAATTTAATTTATCTTGGGTCTATTTATTAGGTAATATGCATCATAATTACTACATTTGTATTTTAAAATTTATGAAATGCAATAATTATTAGGTGTTAAAACCGCTAAAATGTCTTTTTTAATTTCAAGCGACGTATTTAGTAAAGTAGTTGTATTCTTACTATAAAAGTTATGTTCTTATCAAACAACTTAAATGTATGTTGGAACACAACATCGCTGTTGTAGCGGTAGACAGACTACATGCGGGTAATAGTTAGTTTGAAGATAAGAACGAAACTCTACCGCCATCCAAAATCCACTACTTATGTGGCCCTAGCGTCAAAGAAAATAAATAAAATAAAAAAAAATCATTATTTACTTATACACATAACAATAAAAACATAGCCTTTGTGTAAGCAGAGATTTGTACTTGTTAAAACTAAGATTATTTGGTTTCAGATAATGCAAAAGCAACACTATAACGATAAATACTTTTTTTTTTGTTTGCGCGGGGTAATGCATTGGTGCAACATGTCGCGCCCCACCGACGAGGCCATAAGGTCCTGCTGCCATAAAGACAGCATTTCCTCCCGCAAGGAACGCCTGACGGTTATCAATTCTTGATGTGCCGGGTCGCCGCTCTACGCACGCCGCCCCGCCCGCCACCGGTAGACGGAGGCCAAGACCTCCGCCTCCAATTAACGATAAATACTAACTTAACCTTTATTTTACTTTTTTTAACGTAACGGCAAAGCAGGGATAAATACCCGCAGAATTAATCGTAAAATAAATCCTATATGAAATTTAATTTACCTTAGCAGTAGAAATCAAAGGCTACCCAATAATTTTCAACATTCCATCAGATATAAATTTTAGGTACCCTTATCCATTGATCACAGAGAAGACTTCAGAATTTTTTTTATTAATTTCTTTTTTACTTTTACGTAATTAATATTTTGGATTTTTTTTTAAGTTTTGGTTGTTAGTTTGTTGTAAAAAAATAAAATGAAAATAAAAAATGTAGACATCATATGCCAAGAAATTTTTTAGATTATAGTTCTATTTTAATTATCATTTTTTTTAAAAAAGAGCTCCTTCAAGTTAATTTCTTAAAATAAGAAATAAACACAACCCTAAAGGCTCGAAAACCGAAAATTTGTTTTTAAATCCGATATTGAAAATTGATGTCTGAAAACTATACAATTTTGTAAAACAATATTATTATTTTCAGTTATTATACATTTCTCAGCTTTAAACTGGGCTTTTAATTATTGTTATTATTATTTTGGATGACGGTAGAAAGGAGAGAAGACTCTAATCAAATAATACATATAATAGTACTCCTTACGTATTCTTGGTGCATTTGACTAACCAGATAATGATCGAAGATTAATATAAACGTTCTTAATTGTTCTCAGAAATAATGTATAGTACTCTAACTCGGGATTAACAACGTTTGTTAAAAGAGATGTAAATGAGACCTAGGGGTCTGTTGAATACAATGATTCAATCCGATTACGAATTCAGAGCGGAGCGCGATTACATTAAAGACTTAAAATGTAAATGTCTCGCTGGTTTTATAGGATTTAAAAAAAAGGTTAAATTCTTCTATATTCTTTGTGCCTCTATCTCTGAATTTTTTTCTTTATTTTCATACTTGGTTATATTGTTGACAGAATTATCATTATGCCTATTACAAATTATATTGTTCAAAGAATTAAAAATATTAACATTGAGGTATAAAATGTTTTACATATTTTTAGATATAAGCCAATTAGAAAGGTTTACTATATTTATTTCCAAGTGAAATAATTAATACACTTTTAAAAATAAACTGTTTGAAAAATGTTGTATCCATAAACATAACCTTTTTATTTTATTTGTGATAGAAAATCAATTATTTGTGACAGAAAGAAATCAAAGTATAAGAGAATTAACGGGACCTTAATTACTGTCTCGCAGAGTTCCCACGAATCCGAATGCCTGCGGAATCCACCAACTAAAACTTTGACCTGGGTTCGATATACATTTAAAGTTCAACGAGAACACTAAAGTTTAAATGAGCCCAAGATTAATCTGTATTTCATGATCTTTCATACAAAGCGATCTAAAAAGTTTTTGAATACAAATCTCCTTCAAAATCAATAAACAATTTTTAAAATTTTATTAATAATATAACACTGTAGAACATTGTAGTCCGAGTTTCACCCGTATTTATATAAAATATACGAGTTTATTAATAAAAAATATATAATACCTCATTTAAACTAAGACTTTTAATGACATTTATGAATAAATAATAATTTCATGTACTGTGCAGCTAAAATTGTATACAAACTCTAATTTTAGTGTAGTAAATATACAATGTTCGAAACTTATTTAATATCATATGCAGTCATGTCACGTTGGGGATCGTTTTGAACTCATGATCGTGTAATAGATTTAGTACGAACGTGATCCTGCTGCCTGATAACATCAATTTCTAGTAGTTACGATTACATATAAAACAAACGTAATTAAAAAATGATGATAATAATGATGTATATACATACAATGAACTTTAATTTACTCAATTTTTGTACAGCGCATTGGAGATTACGCTTGCTCTTCCGGTTCTGTCCAATCTACCATGCAAGATTAAGAAACTGAATATTAACATTGTCAAAAAGCATTTTATCCTTATTATTCGCATGTTACATAGGACTTATGCATGTAGTAAACAGTAAGGGCTTTTTCTCCGATATGGCAACATTATAGAATGCTGATTTTTTTTTATAAAATAACCCTGCACTCTACAGAGGTGTATATATTAACATTCAATTTAACATTAAGAACAAAACATTACAAATCAAATGAATGATTTTCCCCATCTTCCAAGCATTTATATAACCCATTACAGGATGTTTTAAGTGTTGTGTTGCCGAACTACAACCTTTTTTGTATATATATATATACGCCGGCCTGGTTGCCAGGGAGATTTTAGAACATATATAAATTGTCAAGAAGAAAAGTTTTAGGATTTTGTTTTGATGTAAATTATTAATATTAATTTAATATTCAGTTGTATATATATTAGTAAATTATAAAATAAAGTTGTAAATAGACAAGTCGAATATTTTCATCACCCATTACAGCCACTGACTGCCATAAACTGGTGACCCCGACTCGAACAGTAAGTTGCAATAAAAATTAGAAATAATGGCAAATTCAAGTGACACGCACGATGTCGATCTCCGCATGTAGCTAGCACTACTTCAGCGTCGGTTACTGCATCATCACTGGATAGTTTGACGAAGGAATTTGCAGAGCTAAGACGACAAGTGAAGTCGCTTCTCGAAGTCGTTCTCGAAGCAAGTCTCGCACACGTTCGAAATCAAACTACAGCAAGTTTCCTATATGTTGGTATCACTTCCGTTATCAAAGTAAGGCCAACAGGTGTGACAAGCCATGCGATCACGAAGCGGGAAACGCAAAGGGCAGTTGCTAATGGCGACAGTCGGCTGCCTTACAACAACTGGTCGCCCGTTTGTCACTGATCACTTTAGTAAAATAAAATTACTCGTTGATACAGGCAGCCGGATTTGTGTTTAGTCACGACATCTTTGCAACAGCGCCGCCCGAAATCAAATTATCAGCCTAGTGCCGCCAACGGAACTCCTATTGATACCTATGAATATATTCATTTAGAGCTTGACTTATCGTTACTTAGAGTGTACCCATGAAGATTTATCGTGGCAGATGTCACCAAACCTATCGTAGGAGCTGATTTTTTACAGTTTTACAACCTCATGGTGGACATCAGAAACCGTAAACTCGTTAACAATACAACTGCGCTTTCTACAGTCGTATCTCAGGTTCCATCATCTAGCATATCTTCAGTGAAGATATTGCTTGGTGATACAAAATACGATAAGATCCTTGAAAAGTATTCTAATATAACCCGACCGTCTGGTACGCCACAAACTCCTAATACTAAGCATTATATTAAAACAACTCCTGGTCCTCCTTTTTTTTT
>DWQX01000987.1:0-32874 GCA_018245475.1 Pharmacophagus antenor
ATATATATATATGGATATATATATAAACATTTAATATAATAAAAGTTCTATTGAATATAAAATAGAATAGAATAGAATATAGGATGTAGAATACAATGTTACAATTCATAAGTAAACAATAAAAATATGAAAATGAGTCTGTGAAATTTGAAATAGCTTACACCCACATACAAATTATTCCGCATCTAATGGCCAAGTTTCCATCGTGATTGGTAAACAAAAAAAAACCTTTTGTATGTCTAGATTGTTAAAGCTTTGGAGATATAAATATTCCACGGACTCCGTATTTACTGTATGTAACAGCTGGCGATATCAATTTGCTTTCGCAAAGGAATGATAAAACAATTAGCAAACGTAGTATAATTAGAGCGGATGTCGAACACGTAATGAGCTCGACCGACGTTAATTGCGGAGAGTCCGATATAAATATATCAGTTAGGGCGTTGACTGCGTCTACGACACGCAGTTTTCTGCATTTCAGTCATACCTATTATCATACGTAAGACTAGTGGCGTACATACTATGCATACTATAATGTTATTAAAAATATAATCTTAAAGAACGTATTTAACTTATTTTTTTTTACACAACATCGATTTCATCTGATATTAAGTAACAATGGTGCCGTAGATGCTTAGCTTTTTATATTGTCCGAATTAGTTTTGACAGTAGTATATATTTTTCTTCTACATTGATATTGAAAGGGGGAACTTACCGGACGAATTCAAAAAACCCTGCAACCATCCAGACTTAACTACTCGTGTTGCCAGGGAATCAAGCCTGGACCTCCGTGTTACAATGTGGCAGTCAAAAATGCTTTTCTTTGGACGTTCCGGAGAGCACTGGATAATATTATATTGAAAAAGAACAGAAAAACAAGTACCGAGCAAGAAATTAAAGCAGATATATTTTTTTTAATTATAAGAAAATTTAACAGAAATAGAACAAAACAGAAACAGTCATAATCATAGAAATATGCATGTTTTCTTGCATTTTATTCTGACCTATTCCAGAAGCAGCGGGCCATTATTTTAAACTTTGTTATCAAGTGCACTTATCTTTTTTTCTTATTTAACATCTCTTTTTTTTCACGCCTCGACGAAAATTTTACTAAGTTCGAGCTAATTCAATTAGCGCTAGCTGATTTTACAATAGAGAAATTGACTGATTGCTGGAAAATAATCATAGTTTTCAAAATTGTACGTAGATCGCAATCAATGCGGATGTTAAAAAAAAACATTGTATACTCGACAATGTACGTTGATGAAAAATTTTAATATAAAATTGAAACGATGTGTAAAAATAAACCAAAAATAGTTTAGTCTTAATCAATCTTGGATGGATAGATACGTAGGTAGTGAATTCCATTCCTGGCCCGCACTAAAAACCAAACACTAAACCTGAAATTTTCTTTATTAAATACTATTTGTACAATCACGTTTAATCCTCATATTTTAATTACTGCCAATTCGCAACGCGCCTTCCTATGAGAAGAACTGACAAGAAACTCAGGAGGGATCTGTCTTTTTTTTGTGTTCGTACTTAAGAAGTTTAAAAACTGACTGTACCATTTAAAAAGAACAATTCATTTCCAAACGTCTTCGTCCTTTATATAATCATCTGGGCAATGGTATGCTTGTTTACATAAAATATCTCGCACAAAACATTTAAATTTATTAATGGATAAATTAATTAATGTTTACTCCTTTTTCGGTTTTACTCACATCACTCAATATTGAGAGCAAACAATTTCCGATATTTATTAACTTTCTTTAATATTATTTTTAGAATAACGGAGTACTCTTGCATCCCACTTTTGCAGTTTTGCCAATACTGTACTATAATATATATAATATACTAATAAAATTGTACTTTCAGTACGCCGACATTGGCAAAAAATAAAAGTTTTGTATAGACTTCACAATGTTTTCACGACGAAATTTGGTAAACAACGGGAAACCACTTACATTGATTTATGGTAGCGATATTAAATGGACGCTTTAAGCAACTTTTGCAAGTTTTGTGCAACTATTTTTTTTGCTTTAAATCGAATTAATTATTTTACAAAATGAAATTCAAAAGTAATTATTCTTTCGCACTAAATCATATTTTAATTAAATGTCATTAATTATAAACTTTAAAATTATGATTATTAGCACTGTGTACTCAGATGAAGAGGAGAGTTATGCTTATTATGAACATTTTTAAACTTATCATAGTATCTATTCCTAATTTACTATAAGTAAAAATGAATGAATAAATTATCTCAATAATTAATATGGATAATGATATATTTTATATGTAAAACATCACATTCTTAAAGTTGTGTGCAACGTGGTACTGAATAAACATTCTTCATACTTCATAAGCAGACATATATACTACGTAGTTAACGTCTTTCTTATACTTAACACTAGATTTACCAACCTATTTTTATGGCTTTCTTTTCGAGTCAGTAGTAATTTTGAGCATTATTTTATTCTTATTTTACCTATTTTGTAAATAAAAATTATAAAACAAAGATGACAAAGACAGCATAAAAAAATTAAAAAGTCGAACGTATATTACTTACGGAACTTTTTATCTAGGCTTGGTCCGTCAAAATGTCGAGTCCGGTAAATCTAGTGTTAAAGTAAAAAATAAAACCTTATATATTTCAACCCTATACGTATTAGCATACTATACATATGACGATCCGTTTTTTTTGCAGGTGTATCAATTATCTCTCTAATCAATTTAGTCGCATACACTTAACTAATGAGTCATCAAAAACTATTTATCTTTACCCCAATGTTACTTATATGTCTGTTTTTTTTAAATTACCGAATTCACTGTAAAAACAACATTAAAGTAAATAACAATAGGCGTGATATTTAAATACTTAGTATTTTTACTTTTAGGCCTGCGGTGATAATTTTTCTTCTGTGACTACGGTAGCCAAAGGTTTTGATATGTTTGTACGTCTACATTCCCGCTTTGTAAATAAAGCCTTAATACTCTCGGAAACCACATAACGGGTAGTCGGATAACCATTGTGCTGTAACTATTACGGGGCCATTTATGGTACAATGATTACGTCCTTCATACTATCTGCATCCGAGGGCGGTGAAGTCTAAACAAAGGAACAAAGGAATTAAAACTGCACAAAAAAAAACAGTTCTTTTTACACAAACACATGAATACATTTTCATACGTGAACACGTATGAAAATATGTATTGAACGTATAATCAACGACATTAACTTCCGATAATATTTAACAATTTTCCAAGTGTTTTTAATGTACTCAGTTAAGGTATAATATGTCTTGTACATATTAATCGCTATACAAACTTTGTCTTTAGTATAATTAAACGAAGAAAATAGATCACGTAATTAATTATAAATGACACCGCTGAATTTGGAGAACACATCTCATTGACTATGTCAAACAAATAGCGGTATTACAGTGCAGGCCAAAGAAACCGATTTGTCCAACTAAACTAGTAAGGTTTACTAAAATATTTGTTATATATGTTTAGTGCAATCGTCAACCTAGATTATATCAATTAAGACTATTGTGTTAAAAATCTTTATAGTGATTTTTATAACAAAAATGTATACTGAAGTACGAGTAGTAAATATCCTACAGGCAAAAATCTCCCTCTAAGGTATTGTCTCGGTATTTAATAAAACACTAACACTAAGACTTTTATGATAACACCACATCAAAGAATTATTAACGAAAGTTAAAACTCATAGCTTTTAGTTTTTAATATTTTCAGTTAATTATTTCCATGACGGACCCGTAACTGCAGGCGGGTAGAGATTTCATAAGCAATTAAAAAGCTTTTTAGCTTATGCGAAGCTTTGCAGTCAGTTTGTAATTATTCATCTTAATATTGTTTCAATATATTTTAACGTATTTTAAGTAGTTTTCGGGTCTAAAATACTTAAGGCCCGATATCTACACCGTTGCTAAACTTAAAATAGCAATAACTTACGTAGACGAATTTGCTAAATTTTGGATTTAAATTTAAAATTATTAATATTCTACTACAGTAATATGATTCATAGAACAAACATGAAAGTAGTTAATTTTTTCTTTTTTACACTATGTGATTGTTATAAATTATTTTTTTTATTTATTGCTTGATTTATAGATATCTCTACAGAATAAAGTTCAAAAATAAAGTACTACATTGTGAACCGTCCTGTATCTCTTTTACACTTCATCCAATAACTTTATGTCAGTTATAGTTTACATACAACACGAAATGTATTGCTTATTGCTTACATGAAATATCATAAACTCGTAAGGGATTCAAAGCCATAAATACATCACGCAGTGTGATTGCGGTCTAGTGGATTTCAGATCTCCTGAATGCTTGAAATTTTACCTACCACAAACTCTAACCTTATTCAAACAGATCTATTACAGCTACGTTCGAATAGTCTTTTTGCGTTTTTAAATTCCATCGATCAGTAATTACAAACTAATGACACTGCGGACCCCTCTGTGACTTTTCTTAGGGTTGCTAGACTAGCAGGAAGAGAGCAAACCTAACTTAAAATAATACTGTAATCTCTAAATGAACTTAAAAATATGCTTGTCGCTAATTCGCAACCCTACTGATAACAAAATCAAACAATAAACCTTATGGTGTCTATCACTAACAGTACTGTAAGTCCTTAACCGGTCAAATGATCATTCATAGTAAGCACATCGAGATGTGAACATCAGTGAAAATAATAAATGAAAAATAAAAAAAATGTTAAATTTATGAGTGTAATAATATACGAATTTATATAAAGCCAAATGAATAAAGGATCAAATTAATACTTCATACTTTTAAATTTTATTTGAAACCGATCCTTTCACTGGGTTTCATACGGATAGTGTTAATAATGCTTTTGAAATTTAAATCTAATTTTGTTTGCGTCGACAGTGCGTTCATACTATACTTGGCTGTTCACATATCTATACATTATTAATTCACGTTCTGATAGTTAGCTAACGCTTCGTTCTTTGCACGCGTTCACAGGCCCGTGCGACCGTAGATCCGTTTCATTGTGCCCCGCGGTAAACAATTACTAAGATTACACAATTCAAGCGTTGCGCGAACAGTGCTCATCTCTTTATGGACGATGTCAAAAGGCTGAATTTAAGAGCACACGAGCAAATACAAAGGTAATAATACTATACTAACGCACGTATGTCTCTGTGTTTGTGTGTATCTTTGTATCCTTGTAGTGTTATTTCCAAACTACTGAACCAATTTTAGTGTACGTTTTTATGTATTACATATAGAGAACGTTTACAGTTTTAATTGGAAAAGTTAGTCAGTCGTATAAATCACTGACAGTCATTGATCAGTCATATAAATGTACTCTGTCAATGTTTACTTCACATCTTCATTCGATCGCTACATTATGTTTATGTGTTTATTACAATAATAGAAAATCTGGCATGTAAACATAATTGGCACAAAAAGGCGAAATGTAGACTCAACTCGACTTTTTATTGCTTCAGTATCAGTTGAACCTCGTTTGACTTTCTTCGAGATGCAATTATTTGCCTTGTAACAGAGGTCTCAGGATCGATTCCGGAGCTTTAGAAGTAGTAGGATGAGAATGGTAACAAGATATCTGGAATTAACCTCAAATTCAATTTGCCGCTATAACAGCACTGCTGGATTCCGGCATTTACACATATTACAGTACATCACAGTAGTACCTAGAGCAAGCTGCACCATTAACGACCTAATTGTGACGTAAAATGAAGTGTCAATAGAGGTCAAATGTTACCCATTATCTCAACGTTTAAGCTCTTTCATCATGTAACATTTTTCCTTAGAAGTGCCAAAACAATGCAGTCTATAGATGGTTTCAAAAGGTAATCAACAAATAAAAACCTAAATCATCTTTTAATAAAGAACTAATTAACCAGCAGCGCTCTAAATAGCTTTAACGAGCTTTATTTAAAAGCAGCGATAAACTTTAATCTCGTTCTTGTATATCGGCGGTGTAACAATGATGCTTTGTGCGGAAGCTCTTCTTTTGTTCTCCTCCCGATTGATTTAGAGAGTTTACTTGATAATGTTTATATCCGCTTATTGACCAACCTACCGTTAATCGACTGCACCGCTAATCCGTTCCTTTTGTACTCGAAGATTATTAGTGGCGTGTTAATTGCGGTCACTCATCCCGATTCTGTGTTTGATCGTTTCTAATAATAGTCAACGCGAGATATCGCTTCTTTTGTTAACTGTTGAATCGCAAATAATAGAATTATCAACGGAGATTTTTAACACTAGGTTTACGGTACCCGTCATTTTGACTCAACAACGTTTATTAAAAATTTTACTATACTTACATGTGTCCGAATTTTAAGTTCATTTTTCATCGTTCACGACAAATTTGCTTTATATTTAATTTAAAAAAAAAGTAAATATAAGGTTTGATGTATGAAATTACTATGGCCTCGACAAGGAAACCATAAGAAAGTGTCCGTAAACCTAGTGTTAATTACAGTTTTACACACTTCGATAATAAGTTACACATACGATACAATGAATTTGACATGATTATTCTGATTTATGTTTAATAAAATACATTTTACATTTGATCTGTGTTAACTAATTGCAAAAATAATAAAAAATAACCAAACGATTCTTTAACTAGTCTCATATGTTTTACTGACATTAAATTTTTATTTATTTTTTTTGTCGGTATTCGATTAAAAAGAAAAATGTAACATTATTATAATAATTGTAATAAAAATGCTTGGTAATGAGCTGACGGTTGACCCGCTGTTTTCATTATGTGATGTTTAGTGACAATAAAGCCGAAGATGGTGAAACGTCCTCGCCCAGGATACTCCGGCCCTCATGACTGCCGGAAAACAGCTACGCTATTGTAGTGGCAGATTGACTAATTTCTTTTCTTTATTGAGGACGGTAACTAGCTATACGAATTCATTAAACCACCATTCAAAATCCATAGTGCAACTGGCCCCAGAATCGTATCGGGATATCAACGGTTTAAAAATTTTATGGAATTTCACTTAAGACAATATTTTTCAAAAATTTGATAACCAACAACTTGATATTAATGACTTTATTGATAATATCATTGGTAAGAAGTCTCATTACCCCAGTAGTTTCACCGGCTACAGTACCCAACAAACTGGTACATAAATTAAAAAAAAATATATATTTTCGTATAAATACCTAACTCGAATAGTGTTAACTTAAGGCGATAAGCGAAAAGATAAAAAATCATTCTTTCTTGACGAATATGTTTTTCTATCTTAATCAAATGGTCAATGACATTTTTTGTTATTTTTGTCACTATACAGCTTTTTCACATTTTCATAAAATACAAATATAATAACTAATTATATTGTCGATGAATATATAAGAAATAAGGTTATTTATCAATAGTACTATAACTTCCCCACAGAATATATAGTTCCATCGGACTCGAGGAGAAACTATCATATTAGTCTTTGACAAGATAAGTAGACGCCACAGTGGCACTTAACCGACTCTAACGGTAACAGATGTTATCATTAACATAGTTTTATAAAGTAATATATCTTTTTTAACATTTTTTTGATCGACGTAGGGAACACTTCAATTTAATTTTACATGATATTATGTGACAATGGGGTCGCAAATAGTATAGCGTGCTCACTTAGAATACTGCGGCCCTGACGTGTATGATTAGCGAAACACAGCAATGTTGTTATGGCGGCAGAATGACGTTGTGGTCGCTATCTAGCTAGGCGGGTTAAAACTACCATACACCACGCAGGCTCCACAACTTATGTGACCTTGGAATCGGATCCGATACCTACGTGGTATAGGGCATCTGGTGACTTCTGTGGTTGTAGAGTTTTACGAATCTACCCACAATGTTAATCTGTCGCTATGACAGCATTGCTATGTTCCAGCAGTCATACATATACAAGTAAGAGCTAGAAATATTCTGGGCGAATACGCTTAATCATCTACGGCCTTATTGTCACTTAACATCAGATAAAATCGAGATCAAGTATTAGCGCATAATTAATAAAAAAAAACCTGTGGCTGCCCGTATGTTGCAGCTGCGACACGTTCCATTAGTAAACCGCTCGTTCGTTTGCCCACTCAACCTATAAAACAAAATCCTGTTGCCTGAAAGAATCATCGCTGGGTCTTAAAGCAGATTACGTTGTCTGTTAAGTCACAGCGCGGCGGTAGTGAGACGTGTTACTCATTCTGTGTGAAACTTCGGTTAGTTGAAAGCCGGGTTAATTTGTATGCAAATAGGCTCAAATCCGACCACGGTCCGTTTGGTTCACCTTCACGCTTTTTACAGTCGCAGTATAAATAAACTCACGTGTACATGTACGTGTACATGGACATATATGTGATAAATATTTATTGTTTATAATATTTTTATGTATTGATAATATAAAGCTAAAGATTTCAGTACCTCAAGAAAGATTTGACAGTATTATGTAAGAGCAGGAAATAATCCAAATTTAATAATAACAAAGCCTACTGTAAATTTACGTTATCCCTTTTTTACATATAGATTATTATAATAGATAGACATCCAAAGTCAGAGGCCTATTTTAACAACATGATAATTTCTATTAGCACGATAAGTTAAAATAGGCACGATAATTTATAAATTTATTAATTAACAATGATCGATAAATTAACTATGTTCTGGGTTTGAGTGTATATGAATTTTGTACATATTAACTATTTTCGTCAAATCTTACCTTACAATTTTAATAATTAATTTATTTCGGAATGGTTAATTTCTTCGAAAATTTAGATCATTAATAACAACTAAGCATTATTAATTAACTCAATTACATTTAATGTGTTTCTGGGAAACGTTCTTTGAATAAACAAACCTACTTGAATGGTAATTTTCCAGTGAGCCTGGATATTTTGAAGTTACCAAGAAAATTAAGTATTGTACTTTACGCCTACAGAAACGATTCAAAACATTATTCACAATAATTCATAAAATTCAGCATATCATCATTGACGATATTAATTAAAAATTATAAACACACATTATTGGAACAAAATTTAATATCACGAAATTTATTTACTTTAACTATTTAATTCTCGGAGTTTTTGAATGTTTTGCAGTGGCTGCATGGTTACTAGAAGATTCGACACGTTGGGAATTAAGAAATTAAAATAAACTTAATAAGATTCGTCAAATTTAGTTTTATTAAAATAATATTTGTACAAACTTAACAAATCATTATGTACTGATCAACATAACCAGAGTGCATTCTGGTTTTTAACAAGTATGTATTTTAAATGCTATTTTTAAAGGCAATAGCACAAAATTATTTCGAAATTTCTTCAATTGAGGTTATAATAGACTAGATATACAATCAAGTGAGACAATTTCGAATTCTATCCATAATTTAAACACCTTTAACGCGACCCTATGTATTTTGCACGCTGGCCGTAAAGCGCGGTGTATAAAAATAAGTAGCGACCTATTTTGCAACAAATCATCATCTCCACTTCACAGATAACATAGAAACAAGCCTTTTGAGAAATGCACGCAAGAAATTGCACCGCTTCTCTCTTCCTGAATAGCGAAAGGGGTTTTGTTTACGGAATGAAAACATTTTTTAGATAGAAATTAGTTTTTTATAACGTGGAACAATGAGATTGTAACACTGCAAAATAAACATATTTTTAGAGGAGCTTTCATGTATTCTAAATATGTAAAAATTATAAAATATAATTATACAATTAGTCATAATTTTGTGAATGGTAACTTTTAAATTTTTGTGACTACTGTACTTGAAACATAGACCCAGTAATTTTTTTGATTTATTTTTATGTAGTACCTTCTTTATTTTATTATTTCCAATCAGACCTTTGATATTTTTTTTTAAATGTAAAACAATCTTTTGTACGTTTATAATTCAAAGATTGGAGTACAAATATTTTTCAACCATATAAAAACATAGATTAAGTTATTTTAATGTATTATAGATAAAAGTATTCGATACAGCGACTTAAGGACGTAAGGCCGTTTTATTTCTGTTCATAATTCAAATTAACAACGGTGTTAGGTGCTGTCATTCTGTTAATTATTATAAAAATCGATAACAGCACAAGTGTTCTTAATTTGCGAAGGGCTAAATAAAGATCGACATAAATTAAGGGCACAACTTGTACATTAAATTAATTACGTCGACAACCGAAGCGGCTGTTTCGAAATTCGAAATTAGCTGAAATTTTGTTAATTGTGGCATAAATTTATAACTTCCTTTAAGAAAATTGTTGTGTCACATATTACGTATGTTTGCACATTGTAAGTAAAATTTCACCAAGGGCCTTTCACTTTACTCCTCCCTAGGTATACCTTAATATTACTTTAAAGATGAATGATGAATACTAATAAATGGCCAAACGCGTGTCGGAATCGCACCGCGAACGATTCCGTACAATGAACGCCTAAAAAATTACGTTTCTTGTGAGTATTATTATATTTAATCCTGTTGTGACAATAGACATAGACAATCTGTGAAAGTTTCAACTTCCTACCTATCGTGGTTCATGTGGTAGAGCCCGCTGATTGATGGACAAACAGACATAGGACGGAGTCTTAGTAACAGGGTTCCTATATAACAGTAGACAATATTTAGTAAGAAATAATAACTGTGATAAATATACGATAAGAAAAATGTAATAGTAAATTAAGTAAAATGTTAGAATGAGATGAAAATGATAAATGAAAAAGAAATTAATAAATGGGGGTCTTCTTTATTTAAGCGCGAGGTACGCTAGAAGGAAATGGAATGGAAAGCGAGAAAAATGGTATGAGTCCATACTCACTACTTCCATAAGTAGAAGAAAGAATAAAAGCGAGAATAATATTTGAAGAAATAAAATAATAAAGAAAGTATAGGCCCTGTATACACATGACAGGGGGAACGAGATTAAAAAAAAAACTGGGTTCCTATTGTCACACTTTGGGTACAGAACACTAAAAATGAAGTTCTTGTAATACCGAAGGATCCATTTTTTATTTAATCAATATTTTCATAATTATAATGTCGAAAAGGTAAATTTAAAGTATTTATCCATTTTGCGTCAAGTAAAGTCCGAAGCCGCAGGACTATTTCGATAGCACTTTAACTGGAAAATGACTATTTATTGATACGAGGACTAAAATAACCTTGCTTTCATTTCTGCGAAATAATTAGAATTTATTTTTGTTTTTAGAAACTAATAATTCAAAATCCGATTTAACAATTACAAGTATTGATCGTTAACAAATCTTAATAATCATTAACCTACACATAACTTACCAACATTTTACTTTTGAACGTAAAAGTTCTTTGATTAATTTAATGACAACAGTGTTTTCACAAATACTTTAAAAGAATGTTAATTAATTAATTAACCTTATTTCGAAATTTAACCGTCGTGACAAAGTAAAAATAATCAATGTAATAACCTATTTCAAGGGAGGTAACTCTTCAAAACACTCTTAGGCGAAATTCGTGGAAGATATTTAATATGAAACATTATCGAAGTAATTCATATCTTAAGGAAAGTAGTCGACGGAACACCGAATGCTGCCGAAGTAGCAAAACATGGCACTAATTACGATCCTGCGTTCCCATAAATCATCTGTTACACAAACACAAATTTAATAGAAACAAAAAATATGTTCATCTAATAGTGCATGAACTATGATGAAACTTGTACTATATATTTATTTCTGTATCCATGCCAAATAATTAAATGAAAAACGATTATTTTAACAAGAACGTTATATTTATTCTAGAAATATCTTATTAATAATTAAACTTATTTTTGTTATTTTAATTTATAATAGTAAAATCATTAAACCCTTGTGTAGGAGTTTTTTTTTTAACACAATAAATTAACCTTCACCGTCCGTGTTATCATACAATGCCTTATATATTACTTTACGTAGCTGAAATGTAGATGAACGCTGTGAGAACATTTAATTATAGTTTTTAATTTATTATTATGTTGATTTTAAACAAATAAATTAAATTATTATCCAGTTTTACAAACCTCTTCATTTTCAATCTATGCCACTAAGATGCCGTGAACATGCCATTTAACATTCCTTATTTACACAACGGTGTATTTTATGTCAATTTGGTTTGTGCAACTGTACAAATTGCAGGAAGCCAGTTGCTATCTCTAACAAATGTAAACAGGTACGATTATTTTAGTAGACTGCTTTGAAACCTCAGTTATTTGCAGAGAAATTAAACTGACGGGCAACTAACTAACATTATACACAGAATAAGTAACTCGGCTGGGACCTCTGAGGCCCCCACTGACAACATAATCTGCAGCAAAGTCGGGCAGCGCTTTCTACTGGTTTAAAGCGTTGTTTGCTGCAAGGTTTACGAAGACGTGGACTAAAACGTCCACACTTTTTGATTTACACACTAAACATTAACACGTGAATATATGCCGTCATTTATTTTAATTTATCCTATCGCAAACAAAATGTACATTTTATAGAAACGAACCTGTAATGTAGCACAAGCGAATACAGAAAACATCAAAAATATCTCAATATTCGAAAAATAACTTTAACACTATACAATTAATAGTTTCATATAAATTTAAATACAGGATTACATATTCATATGAAATGAAATATATTTTTGACAATTGTAAAATTAAATGAATCTAAGTCAAAGCTCCGTCTCCAAACTGATATAACTGTTTCTTTTTTTTTAAAAAAAAACATCTTTAGGCAATAAATTACAGTAACAATATGATATTAACGTATTTTTTAAATGTAATATTATCAAAATATTTTTTTTACATTAATATACAAAAACGTAATGATCCTTGTTTGCACTTTGTCGACAGTTGGATCCAATGCATTTAGTTTCCCCTTTTTAATGAGCAGCAATACGCCCTGACTGCAAAGGTAAGCTGTTGTAACTCGATAACTGTGCTGAGGTACGGGATTTCAAAGACGGTGGTTTACGCGGACTATGCTCAGCGTACTGAACTAATTCTCTTGAAAATAACACCCTAAATATTGTAGATTTAATCAACACATAACCTATATATGTGTTAACACATAACCTAAATTTTCATATGATAATTAAACATTAATGCCGTAGACAGTAAAATTGCTCACCCATAATAATGAGTCGTGTTTGGTAATATGCTTTTATATCGGTAGATTGACTATATAGCTTAGCAAATTCGGAAAAACCCTACCTAGTGGTAAGGTTTCCATCATACTCAAATACAATACCTACCACTTACACTTGTCAAAGACGAAAAGCAATAAAAATAAAACAATTACATTCCTAAAGATACTCAATACAAAGGTATTTGATCCCCAAAACCAGAATGAAAAGAGTGTCACATTAAAAGAAGTTTTATATTGTACACATTATAACTATTTATGATCATTTTATACACAGAGTAATTAAATACAAGTAGCAAGCAGCGTCGCAACCATGCGTGTTGAAATATAATTTAGCTGGAGTGTCGCGCGTAGCCTGTGCATATTACAAGATGGTGTCCCAAAACAAGCGCGTCACAGGCTCGCCTTGCGTTCACGTAGTTCCCAACTTATGAACTTCTCGTAAAGTTTACGTCTAAATTTTAGACGTGATCGTTCTTACGTAGCATGCTATAGTCTAGGAACGTTCCACTTTCTAGATAAATTATGCATAATTATAACACAAATACGTCATATGATATCATAATATGCTATAACAGTGGTGTGAAGGGCGCTACAGCTAGAGGGATTATTAGTAATTTGTATAAATTGCCCCGGAGTTTAATAATTTATTAAAACGCAATGTGGTTCTATACACATTGTTATAACATTCAAACTAGCAACTCATTTTTATGATCTCAGTGGTGTGCTTATAAGACAAACCCGCTAAAAAGTGTTTACAGTTAGGCGAGTCATCAGTGTACATTAATCGTTTAATTATTAATCTATATCCTCGAATGTTGCGGCTGTGTATAGGCGACGGTGATCACTTTCTATCAGGTGAACAGCTCGCTCACTTTCCTACTCTACCCGTATAAGAAAATAGACTAACCGTTTGGTGATTAGATCTTTATCTTTTTTAGTTATAAACGTAATATAAAATAAAATATTTTGAAATTCCCGTCTATTAAAGAAATAGTTTTTATATTTTGAAATTAGGTTAGCGTGTTCATTATCACAGTCTTACAAATAATATAAAATTTTAAATACTTAATAAAAGATAGTACAAGATTGCCATTGACCAAAAATATCCATTTACGGCCTGTCAAATAGTGTTTAGTATTTTGTTTTCTATTTATGTCATAATTTACAAGCCATCACGCGCTCACTTCGCCATACGCCGAAATTTTTTACATTTAATATTAACATTAATCCGCCTCCAACATGTGTACCCAATTTCGAGTCTATAGACTAAGAGAATAAAAAGTTCCATTGAAATTTAAATCCCCGTTTACCCCGTTTATGTGTGATATTTCGAAAAATCTTTTCTTAGTGAATACCTACACATCGAAAATATCACACCTTTCAAATTTCATTAATCTTTTTTTATCGATTATGGGCTAACACGCAACCTCGATTTCAACTTATATTAAGTGACAATGGAGCCGTAGTGGATCAAATGTGTGCGCCCAAAATCGCGTTGCTCTCACATGTATGACTGCCGAACCACAACAATGCTTATACGGAGGCAGATTGACATTACGGGTGGAAGGTAGCCAGGCGGTTTCGAAAAACCCATTCCGATTCCAATACTCATGTAACCCGGGAATGGAACCCCGAACTTCAATGTTACAAGGCAAGCGGTAAAAATTTATACCACGAAGGCAGTCTAGAACCACCGATTTAGGCTGTGCTTTAACTTATATGAACACAGATCCTGCATAAGCCGTAGCTTTCGTAATAAAAGAGTAGTTATTTAAAACATTTAGTGCCCATAAAACTAAATATAACGATAATAAAGCAGTAAAGTCGGTCGTTAATTGAGTTCCTGCGCACTGCACTAATTAAAAATTATCTCTCCATCCGTCTATATGGAATTTCCGGAGCGGGTTCCCGGCTCTAGTCAGTTCAACATCGAAAACGTGCCGGCATAGAATGCGTTCCGTTCCGCCACTAGTGCATACGCGGTCACTCTGAAACCATAACGTAATAAAATGAATACGAATACATTATATCATTATTAACTAATTCTTAATAATTAGTGCAGATAAAAAAGGCGAATGATTAATTAATTTTTACATAAAACGTATTTTCAATCTTGATAGATTTTTTATTGGTTAAATTAATATATTAGAATTATAATGACAAAAAACTTATTAGAAAAGATTGACTTCCTCAATAGCGCAATGGTTTAGTTTGCCTTGTAAAGCGGAGGTCCCGAGTTCGATTCCCGGGCCACATGTGTTGTAAAATCGGGATGGTGGTAGTTTTAAGGACCGTTAACAAAAAGATTAAGTTATCACCTAATTTAGCTACATGTAGCCATATATCGTACGGGTAGATCTTTTGCAGTTTAGTAAGGCCTATTTTAATAGCAAAGTAACAATTTTTTTTTATTATCTAGGGCCTAACACTTGATCTTAATTTCCGTTATTAAAGGACAGAGCAAAATACTTTATCGCCATTCAGACTCCAACCGATGTAACACCCGAATTGAATCTAGGACTTCCGTGTTACAAGGAAAACAATAAACCATTACACTACAGATGCAGTTGATATATTTGTGTTTTTGATGTATTATCAAATACCTCCATGCAATATGACTATATAAGTAGTAAGCATTTACTATCGTATTCTGATCACAATAGTCGTTGTTGCTAATAAAATTGCAACGTCATTGATTTATCCAAAAATATAAAAAAGAATCTAGATATCTGTTCAACCTGTAATGCACCACGAGGTAAATAAATTTACATTATAATAGGTACTTTCTTGATTGTTTATACGAAATCCATTTTTGAGTTCCCGAACCCAATGGGTGACATACGATACTTTATAACCCTCCGCCGACCGTCTCACTGTCTGTCTGTCCGCCTGTCAGCAGGCTGATCTTTTTACATATCACATGAACCGTAATAAAGTTGAAATTTCTATTGCCGCTACAACAACAAATAATTAAAATAAAATATTACTGATAAGAAACATTTTATTGGTACTTATGGTACGAAACCCTCCCAGGTGCTAGTGCGACACGCATTTGGCTATTTTATACTTTACACTCAATGTACAAGATAAATACAATAACAGTACATCACAAAGTTTTAGTACAATGCAATACAAATAAACTTGCAAACCGTAAAGCTTTACGGGTGCAATGGATTTGAATTTGTTATATTCGATTTTCAACAGCGCCGGTACGCATAATCAAATAACTTTTTAGTCAATTTTCAAAACTAAGTTTAGCTGTTTTACCTTTGTAGAATTAATTAATGAACCGTTGTACTATGTAACATTACACAGTACGATGATTAAATAATTAACAGAAAAAAAATAAAAAAGTATATATATATATATATGTATTATATTCTCGTAGTAATTAATAACCTACAACAAAATTAATATACACTCATTTGACTTTTTAACGGTTATCCTTAAACTTTTACCGTATAATTTATTGTTCTCAAGCGTTACTTTGCGGAACTCCATGGCTTAATAAAAAAATATATGCATTTAAGGCCTGTCGAACCCGAAATATCTCCTGAGTGCGTGACCTGTAGTGGCGAAGCTCGTTGAGCAATCTCAATATTTTAGTCGTAGTATTTGCGATTAAACAAAGCGGAAAAAAACAATTAAAATTAGTTTGTTTCTAGAAATATAAACGTTATTTTTATTTCTTCGCTCTTTAATAATTTAAAAAGTGTAACATCTATCACATTTTATAACTATAAAGACAACTTGGATTACAATACTTTTATCACGAGGACTGGAACGAGTGACAAGCTTCGTGGCGCATTATTGTACCGCTTGTCTAGTAACGCGGAGGTCCCGTGTTCGATTCCTGGGCCATATGAGTGGTGGAGTTTGAATGATGGTAACATTTTTCGAACCCCCCTTTTGCATTCCTGTCTTTCAGCGTACATATGTGAGCAAAAAGTATCATGGTCAAATACGCTTCACCATGTACTGTTTGATTTTCGCTTAACATCAAAAGTAATCGAGGAAAAGTTTTAGCTCATAATCATAAAAGAAAGAAAAGAGGGGAGTCAGAACAGAACGATACAAATTTCTAAATAAACAAATATGTTAAAACAAAATGGTAATCTATAAAGAATTTTTTCTAAGTATTTAATGCTTGTCGTTGTACAAAATAAAAAAAACGCATTCACGATTAAAAAATCACTAATTTAAAACAATTTTAAAAGCGATAATAATGACAAACTCAAATTGTAAAATAAGATACGCTAGAAGTAAAAAAGCATTTTGCATTTGTGTTGTTTGAGTTTTCCGTAATGAAAAACCTCGAACAAATATACAATAGACATCAGAACGACATTATGAGAGAAGCAGCGATCGCTTCATCAATTCCCTTTATAGGCACTTTCTTTCGCCATCGTCACTATCTAAACACAGAGTCGGGCACGACGTTAAATTTTATGACACCGTCTCATTTGGGCCTGTACTCTCAGTCATTTTCGTCGATAACACGCAGCGTTTCCGAATCGACTTTACATCAAATCGATTTTCTGTCGACTCTAAATCGCGGTCAAATCGATTTTTCTATCAATGTCAACTTACGCGTCATACACTTTTTACATGTTATATTGCGCGTTTCACACGTACATAAGAATTTTGATGGGTTGTACTTTAGTACAACGAAATAAATAATAAAATGGTCTACCATTTTATTTTTCTAATAATAAATCGCTGTTTTCTTATTGCATTGCATATATGCAATAAAATTTGTTTTATGGATTTGCTTTATTTTTTTTAGATACAATAGGCGAACAAGCATGCAGCTCACGTGATAAAAAGTGATCACCGTCGCCCTTGACATGGAATTTATAGTTAAATTTGTTTCTTTTTATCAATTAAAATTTAACCAAATTTTCACCGGTTGAAAAGTACAGAGAACATCAATTATTCACCATCCTGAGATAACTGTAACTTAACCCATTCCTTACTTTGAACCACTGTGAGATTCTCCCCCAAAAAGACTTATCGTTCATCTCAAAGGCGCCACAATCGGTAAGTCAAGTCGCGGGTGGGATTACGAGAAATTTAAGGGCCGTAATGATTTAAGGGCGCGGTTAGCTGTCGCACCCCGCAAAGTTTTATCTGACGCAAGCACAGTGAACGCGCCTTAGCGGTAATCCTAATTAATTAGTAGACGGGATGTGGTCTCAGACATTACACAAACTCGCTACAAAATCGACGGTCACTCGGCACATGCCAAAATCATCCTTATTACAATATGGTAAGGTTTACCGAACGGTATTTGCGAAAGACAACGGCTTAATCACTGACTTTGAAAATAGGAAGTCGTATTAGAAAGGACATGCGTCTAGTCGGGGCTTAAAAGGTGATTCAACAAACATTCACGCAAACTCAACACAGTATACTTGTACTGTTATTTAAAATAAATTAAAGTAGAACAAAAGCAACTTATATAGTGAACTAAAAACTACATAACTAACGCTAGTAACTAAAATGAAACATATATTATATCTATCGATATTTCAAATTCTACACCCAATTTTTTTTAATGGTCTTTAATTAACTGCTTAGTTCTTAGGTTAATATAATTAATAACTATAAAACTCATCACCGAATAGGCATACTAGCAATGACAAATATATGTACATGTTTGAATGTGAAGCTTGTAAAACGGTGGTTTGTATAATGTAAAATGTTTTACACATATCAAGTAACGGACTAAAACATAGTTTATTATTGTGAAAAACAAAAAGTTTCTCTACCTTTCTTTATAACATTTTTTATCGAAAGAAAAGTCAACATTCAGTTTCTTTTCAGAATTCCGTAATCAAAATGGTAAGAAACGGAACCCATTACCAAACCTCCGCAGTCTGTCCGTCTGTCTGTCTATACGTATCTGCGTGCTCCATTTCGTATACCGTAATAGGTAATAAATTGAAATTTTCAACAACTACATCAACAAATAAAAATGGAATAATACTTCAAAAATGTGTTTTAATTGGCGTTTACGATACCCAACCCTTATCGGTCCGAATCCGACACGCATATGGCCCTTTATTTTATTTTTTTTTTTCAGCAAATTCGTATGCGTAATACTGTGAGCTGATAATGAGTGCCCGTGAAAGCGTACATTTAAGTAATAAAGCTCGATAGCGAGTAACGCGATTTATAGTTTTGTTGTTCATTATAACATTGTGCTTGGCTATAAAAGATATATTTCCGGGGTCGTTGAACCTTTCGCGCCGCGCCCGCCCGCGCTCGTTCACAAATGTAACCAGAGTCAACACCCGAAGGCTGCGTTGTTTGTCTAAACTCTATCGCTAATTACTACTTTTGGGCTTACCAATTTCACAACACGTGATGCTGACTAAAATGTAAACACTTTCGTAACGGACCTCAGTATTACGTTACGATGATTAAAAATCAATAGATACGTCATTCTCGCCCTTTCGGTGCAATGGCTGTGATATGTTTTCTTAAGCTCTAGTGACCGATCCAAATATAATTGTTGCTATGTAATTTGTCTAAGTTCACATTTTATTCGACACTGAGCTAACACTGTATTTGTTATGGTTCTAACACGAACTCGATTACACCCGATGTTAAGTGACAATTAGGCCGTAGATGGTGAACGACCTCGCTTCGTCGTAGGTCGTAGGGATCGTCGTCGAGGAGGAATCAAAGCAGGGACCTTCGTGTTGCTAAGCAAGCAGTAAATCATTACGCCACATCAACAGTCGATAACATAAAACAATATTTGTAGAAAATACAGTATTATTCTCTAAAATTCTTTTAAACCCTTTTTTCATATGTATATTAGAAGTAATTACGATCCCCTATCAATAGTATCCACGTGATCATAGGATGACGGTCATCTGTTATCATAAATAATTTTAGTTTCGCTGGTCAATTCTATGAATTTGAATAAATGAACAGTTTATATAAATGAATTGTTGTAAGCAATGTTAAAGCTTGAAACGTAAATTTCATACTTTTCCTTTTCAAATATGAAATTTTAAAAAGGACGCATTCCATTTCTCCTTCTATCAAAGCTTTTTACAGAACAAAGGCAAGTAAATTTCATTAAAAACAAAGCTTAGACGCCCTGCAATGGTGGGTGGGGAAGGTTATTTTTGAGTCGAAAGTGAAGCTGGCAATAGCTCGGGTCAAAGGGTTCTTTGCGTTTACCCTTACAGCGTACTCACACGAACCACCTGTGAATATATGCGGATCTCATGTTTAAAGAGGTAATTGTACCCGTCTGAGCGCCAGCAGTTATCTGCACAAAGGTCTGGAAGATTTTGCGATTGAAGAAAACTATTTTCAAGTTCATCGTTTTAATAACATGAAATATTTAAAGTATCGACTTCGTAAGTAAATATATAATGCATTTCAATTTACCAAATTACAGTTACGTACAATTATAGGATAGATGCATTTCGTTATTACAGATTTCTGATTTTATCAAAAACAAGTTATACTTACAGGTTTAAAAAAAAAAAGATGATATTGGACATGTGTGTATAGAAACTATTTTAGTGAATGTAGTTAAAGAACTTACTTCTAAAATTATTAAATGCCCTATCACGAAAATCTCAAATTTAATACTTCTAAAAATCCCAATAAATTCCCGGTACCGGTCTTTGTGATTCTGGCACGAGCGAGCAATAAATCACTCGATTTGTTCACTCGTTCACGGACTGACAAAAATCAAAAAATATAAAAACCGGCATATATTTGAAATCAATATTGATTTTTACCGTTTTTAGTAGTGAACTGAAAATTCATATCCCTACACATTTTTCCACGAACATTTCGGAACGAAAACATTAATCACCTAGATACTTTTTCCTGGCTTAATGTTTGAAAAATGAATTCATCCACGCGACGTACGAAAAATGCTCTAAATAAACAAAGATCGTTTACCGCCGCGCGTTAATAATTTATCGCTTTCCTTTACTATAAGTTTTATAACTACGGAACAAATAAAACTGTACGGCGGTCGCAAAATATGTCAAACTATAAAATGCAGGAATAAAAAATGCATATAAAAGTTATGGTAGTTTTGTTATGGCTATTGTCTTCAATATTTATTACCTAGCTTCAACTCGTACGCGCGGTTGAATTTTGTTACTATCAAACTTTATGAGTCATTTAAATGAAAGCAGCAATTTGAACAATGACGCATTACTTTGATAATGATTTTCAAACAAACATGCATATTAACTTTTACTTGTTGGAAAGATTAAAATGAACCTTATTGATATGAATGTAAGAATGTTAATGATCGTGCAAATTTCGCTACGGATAGAGACTTTAGGGATGTATGTGGTTTCGTAACGGTTGTCACGCGAACGCCGTGCCCTGTTTTACCTGTCCCTAATCCCCAATGATAAACAGCTGAAATTTGCCCCTTAAAATAAGTCACATATCCCAAATGTAATATTTAGGGGATATAACAATAACAATATTGAGAATTCACATTTCAGAAAAACTGAAAGATTTTCAATGATTCATTTTCGAACAAAATGAATGTCATAAACATTTTGGTTAGTTACACGGGCATAGGGTTCTGCGGTAAAACTCCCGGCTGCCAGAAAGTACATATTTTATCAGCTTAACTTTAGTACAACGGTTGGAAGTTTTGAAAGTCTCGACTTAAATTTTAATCATTTCGCTTTCTTGTAAACTTCGGGTGACATCCTAATTTCTTTATTGAATTTAACACTAGGTTTACGAGAAACGTCAGTTTAAAGCAACAAAGTACTAAGTATTTTACTTTGCAAACAAACATGAGTTGGATTTTTTTTAATGTAATAATTAACATCTGCGTTGTTTTCTTACATTTTGAAATGTGGGAATTGATGTAAACAGTACATTACCAACATAAAATATAGCATGAAAATCGCTTGACAGTGGAGTGGAAAAAGTAACTGTAATAAGTATCCAAAAATTTCAATATGAATAGACAAGAACATTGTAATGGATGATGTTTATAAATTCGTTTAAACGAAGTACGACTTCAATATGACAAGTATATATATTTTTATTTGTGTTTTTACTTTATACAGTATATATTATAGGCTAACACTTAGCCTCGATTCATCTGATATTAAGTGGTATTAAGGCTGTAGATGATGAAGCGTATTTACCTCTAATACTGGCCCTCACATGTATGACTGCCTGAACAGAGCAAACCTATTATATTGTTGATATTATAAATGAATAGAAATTTCCAACTCCTGCCTAATAAATACAACCAATATAAGTACCACAAAAATTTAAGTAATGTAATTATATAATACATTTGATACCACAAACCTTATCACGCAAGCGGTTTGTTACGAAAATTGGATTTCTATTATTTGCTAAACAAAAGGCAGTAGTCCCGCCGGCCGAACCCTTCTATGCTTATATTTAAATGCAACAGACCTTTACGGTGAGTTGTTTTTTAGTTTTTGTATATCGTAGAGTTACCCCGTATATTCATTTCAGTATATTTACTTCAGCATATTCTAATTAAATCATAGAAAAGTGCTCGGAAAAATCCTATAACATATTTTTCTAAAAACAAAATACAAAACAGAATTTCGTTATTTTATGAGTAGTAGGCTAACACTTTTGACCTCAATTTAACATAATGTTAAGTGAAAATGTGGCCGTAGACAGTAGTGTGCTCTTCCAGAACACTTAAGAACGTTGTTATAAAAGTTGACTTGTAAGATGTTAGCTAGCAGGACAAGTTCGAAAAAACTCCTGTGTCTAACATTTTTAGTGTCATGACATTATCTAAATTGTTTGTAGACTAAGATGCCCTGTAAAAAATAATATATATATGCTTAATTTTTTTTATGTCTAGGGTGTGCGCTTCTGTAACGGAATAGTAAATATTTTTCTAACAATTTCGAACAATGCGTAGCTTCCCGTGTAATATGTTAAGTGATATTGAATATATTCCCACGCAATACAAATATTGACGTATCCATTGAAAGCCGAGTGGGATACTACATTCTGCAATACATATTAGTAAAGAGTTCCATTAAACATTTTCGCTTCGTTCTAGAGTTGATTAAGGTAAAATTAGTTAGTCAAATATTCTAAGCTAAATAAATAAATGTCATATTTCAAAATAAACTTTAAACAGAGTCATTGCTATGTATATTCTTGATTTATCGATTTGTTGATTTGTAAAATGCTTTTTAAAATTCCATAGAAAAAATCGTACAATTCTTATTTCAAAAAACCAAAATCGTATACTGTTTAGAACATTTAAAAAAAGTAGCCAAATCGATCGAACTATTTTTTCTTGTCCTGTTTAACTTCAAATGATACAGTTTTTTAAAGAATAGAATTGTACGTCAAAAAGTTTTATTGGCAAATAGCGGATTGCGTGTTCACATGATTCAGCTCATACTCGTATAATAACTTCAATAAAACGTGGGTGTTTTACGAAATAGACTGAATAGGCGAGAAAGGAAATACCTAAATTCTTTAGTCATTGCGAAATTAATACAGATGTTGTATAATTATAAATGAATGTAACAGACCTACTGACCGATTTTAACATCCTTATTAAAGCTCTAAAGTTAAGAACAAATTAGCTGTTTGTTACAGTCGCATTGGTAATAAAAAATAATCTAGCGTGTAAGTTAATGATAATGTATACCAAGCCATACGCAGACCTAGCCATTTGCGAGCTTATGGTTCCGGCCTGCGACAACTTGTTAACTGCCTCCGTCGAGCAGTGATTGCCTGTTTGCCTTTTAACACGGGGGTCCCGGGTTCGATTCCCAGGCCATATGAGTAGTGAAGTTTGGATGGTGGTAGGGTTATTCGAACCCACCTGAATAGCACCTACCACCCTCGAAGTCAATCAGCTTCCATAACAGCATTGTGTTGTCGTAGTTAAACTAAAAAAAAACATAATTGCCATAGTACTATGGACTAGCAAAACACCTCATTTACGGCTTTATTATGGCGTTAGTCATATGAAATGGAGATAAATTGTAAGTCCATTTTCGATAATAATAAATCTTAGTAATACGAACGTACTGCCAGATTATCACTTTGTGACTCTTCCTCTTGTGTTCCGTCTGATATTAAAATCTTTTGTAACAGGAAAACAATAATACATAAATAAAAAATTATTGAAACAATTCACTGTTTATTTTATGAGTGTGAACTAAAAGCCTCTTATCTTTAATACACTTAAAAAGAGTAATGTATATCCATTCATAAAACATCAGTACCAGAAAGTGACCTTTACAATAAAGAAATCATTATAATAGTTACTCGTATTTTAACCTTTAAATTATCAATTCATTAAATGCAAACGGAACATTAAGTAATTTGTACTAAGCAAACACTTTCATCATTAATAAAAACCTTTGTAAATGAAAATTAAGACAATATTGCTCTTCAAGTATATCACAATAAGTGTGAACCATTACAAATAGAAAATATGATCAGGAATTCTTAAAGGTGATTCACGATAAATTTTATAATTACAACTCCATTACTCATATTTTTAACAAAATCAGATCGGTTGAAATTATCTGTTAATATTTCACATAATGTTTTTTTGCATAACAAATTTGTTTCGATCATCGATGAACCAAAACAAAATCAATTACCGATCGCTGCGTCGTTTACGATGTTCAACAACGATGTCCATTATTATACTAACTGCCTACATTTTAAATACTTCTTTTTTTATGCTTTTTATTTGTAAAGCGTTGTTTTAAATAAACAGTGGCGAGCGTATAGAACAAGTTCAAACACTTAAATACATTTGTAAATCATAAAAGGCAATGGAAATTATTTAATTTTTAACACATTTTACCTTTGTCGTTGATGTTTCAATTTTAATTTGCTAAAATTGGGTAACTTCATTGCTTTAGTAAACCGCACATTTCGTTTTATGTGATAGTACCGGTACTATTAATTTTTTTTTCGGTTATGGTTCTAACACGACCTCGTCTTCACATGATAATAAGTGACAATTAGGCTATAGATGGTGAAACGTGTTCGCCCAGAATAACTCTGGCTGGATTGACATCGAGGGTGATGGCTAGCCATGCAAGAGCCGGGAATTGAATCTGGGACCGCTGCGTGACAAGCGGTAAACTACTGCACCACGAAACCCTTCAAACAGTCTCAAAAATATTACTATTATTGAATCCAGTATATATCTCGACCTAAGATCCATTGTATATTTACTTTTGTATATTCCAATTAAATTCCAGATTTCCCTCGAACATTCTAAAAAGTAATTTATATAAGTTATGTACAAAATATTAATAAGGGAAAGTATTATTTAGTTTGAACTACAATCTGATTCTCGACGACGCTTCGACCGAAAATGTTAGATTTTATCCATTGTACGTGGAGTGTCATAACTCGACATTCCGTACCATTAATTCCAGATAAAAGACGTCTCGCGACCGGCCGTGTGGCTGCACGCCAGCTCGCTCTTTCACATCTTAACTAAAAAAAAAACGTTTGCAATGAATGTATTGCCGACCTAGTAAACGTGGGATTCATTCTCCACTTTTACTTAATACAAGGTTTCGGAGACTGCAATCCGAATATTGCAATGCAAAAATGTACTAACGTGTAGAATGCAACTATAAAAACTAAACCTCAATGATCAGTTAGATCTAATAATACTTCGAGTCGCTGATTTTACACTTTGATCGTATGTTAGCTTCTAATAACATTTAATTATATTTCTAAACAACATATAATTAACCCTGGGAACACTCATATAGACAGACATGTTTTGCAAATAAGAAATAACTAAAAAAGATTACGTCTTGAAATGTTCTGCTTTCATTGAAATTTTTCTGCGTAACCAACACACTTATTCTGTAATCATAAGAAAGCAGATCAGCTAAGATCAAATGAACTAGTTACGAATAGCCTGCGACCTCATCTTTCAGTAGTACGTAATTATATAGCAATTTGCAAGACGCGAATGTCGCGATGCAACTCGCAACCGCAAAAACGAAGACGGCTGATCTTTAATTAGCACGCAGTAGGCAGAGAGCGCAGTACTCGCACACGCATACATGCACACACACACGTATGTGAACGCGCACATATTATATATGACACAGATGCGAACGAGTTACGGTACTTCAGTTCTATTCACATAATACTGTTGGATTATTCCTTGATCATTACTTTGAATACGGGAATTCACCAGTTAACTGAAATATAAAACCTGAATTGTTATTTTTGTGACATACCGGCGTCTATTGTTCTATTACATAGAAGTTATTTCATAAATGTTATAAACTATTTAAGAACGTCATGTAATTTATAGAGAAGCTACAAATTTTACATAATGTAACATGAAAATTATAAGTAAATATGGAATTACTTTATATGTCTCCTTATTCGTAAAAGCCAATATACATTTTACATCCTAACTTTAAGACCAACACGATCTAGATGTAATTACTAAATATTTGCTAATAACAAATAATCGCTTAGTACATTCTATGATGATATACAAAATATATCACTGCCAATCCAAAAATTCCAATCAACAACCACTCAATATGACTTACTAATGTTGTGATCCATATACTATTGAATGTTCATTATGCGCTGAACAATATTGTAAATGTCACTGCCAATAATCTAATCTCCATAATTTATTCGTGAACATGGCAACGTTGTGTTCAAGACGGAGTCCGTCAGCTGTCAATTTCAACACAATGGGAGTGGAGAGTAGCTGGAATACGTGCTAAACGTTTGAGTAACAATACTTATTGTATCCCACACATAGAAAAGCCAATTAACGCCTTCTTTATCTCTGATGTTCCACTTTATTCCTTCTGCATGTACTCCGCCGCCGGAGTTTTAAGTGGGAGAATTAGTATTCTTGATGGCAACAATAATTGTTTTGTCATTGGTAATTATTACACGGTTCCTTTTTTAAAAGCACAAATGATACATTTTGAATCACGTGAAATGAATATTTCTGTTTTATTAGTTTTAGTATATTATCTTACTTTCATTACATATTCAATAACAATTTTGATTATATTAATTGAAATGAATAATTGAGATATTGAATTATAACTGTCGTTTACAATAATACTTCATAGGTCATCTTTGTATTTAGTAAAATACTTTGTATCATATCAAAACTTAAAACTTTATCCCTATAGAACTGGAACGATATAAAAATATTATAAAATTCAAACAGTATGTTCGCATACTAGGAAGTTGACTTATTGCATTTAATATACGTAATCCAAATATTTTATGAAAACATAAATAAGCGTTCAGTTTATGAAATGAAAATACTAAATGTATAACATAAACGTAATAAATCTCTCGGAGTATCGACAAGATTTATTTATATACTCGATATAGTCCATTGAAAGCTTTCAGTTACCGACACATAACAACTTACAAACACATCACGTGTCGGGTCAAACAAAGCCCGCTTAGCGGGCAAAGATTTAACTAACTCAGGTCGATCAAACTGTTCACGGCTCACAACTCACGCTGACAAAGAGCGGTTGGAATTCACTTAAACTAGTGAATCAAGTGACCGACGTGACCGATTTTCCGACAGAATTACGTGCACTACATAAAGCTTGGATGAAATATCGACTTGATCAGAAGTGTAAATAATTAAAACTTGATCCGTATTACAAAATTATTATAACTGTCCTTAGCAATACTTGCCAATTTGCCAATATAATTGCTAAATAGACGAGATTAGCTGTAAATTATTACTTTTAAATATTCCATGTTGCATCTTTAATTCAATCATCAATTCTCATGTATAAAACTGTAAAACCTTTCTTGCAATTTAAAAGGAATTATATTATTTTTAAATCACTTAATTTAATTGAATGAATATATTATAACAACATTGAAATCAAACTTGACATTTTAAGAATATCTATGTTCATATAAAAAAAAAAGTTTCAAGTTTTATAATAAATTATTTTAAATTCTTTACTCCTACGGATATAATCTTTTAAAAACCCCAAAACTCGATAACAATCAGTATAACAAATAATTTATTCCGATATTAACCGATGACTCTTTACAATTTTAGAACAAATAATAAACCATTGCGAAAGCACGACCATTATTTTAATTAGGCGAATTAAACAAAACATGGTGTACGGTTCGTAGCTGACATCATGTTTCATTAGAATAATTAAATTACGAGATACTTTAACATTTTATCTCTCCTATACGACTTTAACACAAATGAGCCAGCATCAAGTCTCGAGTACGCAATGAAATGAGGGTTACTGCGGGCTTCTGCGGACCAATCACAGTTATTAAAGGACAGCCGGGTCCCTGATCCTATCTTATACACTCCAGAATTATTGCAAGCCTGTGGTCAAGAACGCGTGACGTAATAAAATATAATGTAATCAACTGGAGTAATAGCATTTGAAGGAATACCTGTGGAGACATTCCCCGTTCTCAAAAACCAACACGAAAAGAGTATTGAAATCCATTATACGTGCACTAACAAAATTAAAATAAAGAATTTAAAGTATAAAGATTTTCACTTTTTGTAATAAATTTTATCCTGTATTTTTAGCCAATAAAACATATTTTATATAAAATTAAACTCATATTATGTGATGTCACACAAAACATTAATAATAAAATAATATAATGATTTTTATCGTATAAGAATTATTGCATTATTTTATTAATTTAGGATGCCTCTTATACTCAAATAAATTCGATATACATTAATTAAATTTATTTACTTATATTTTATTGACCTATAAAGAGAAATATTTCTTGTTGCTGATACATTTTGGTAAATTATTGCAACATAGTATTCTAATGATATGATTAGAAACTAAAAAGTTCTATTTTGGTAATGTCCAATTCTAGGTAATTATTTATCTATTCTGCGAATGTCTAATGCAAATTCCTAATGTTCATCAATCTATCAATCTGCAACCTTCAAAAGCTAGTGAGCTCACTGAGATAACAAACAAACAATACGGTAATCTTGAATAGCACCATCTTACACTCGGTAAATTATCGTCTTGAGACACGATTGCAGCCACATTTAGCATTGCTGCATAGCGGTTGATGCTAAACGCCGCTATAATATCTCGAACTTCAGTATAAAAAGATCTGCCACTGATAAAAATATATGGTCTGTATTAATACAAAATTTGGACGTAGATACTGTCGTAATACATAAATTATTTACCAATCAATTTTTAAGTTCTTAAATTCGTTACTACAAATTATTATTTGCTATAATTCAAAGTTTGTAATTATTTAGTTGCCGTTTTTGTAAATTTATTAAATATTTGATAAAATTGTTTATAATTAAAACAAATAAATAAACAACGATAGTCCAATATAAATGACCCGATCTAAAGGAACATACATACACGTACTCATCTTTATCCTCTTAAAGATTATCACTTGCGGATTTAATAACAAATTGAATCGGACAACTGGCGTCGATCCAAATTTCAGCGTCAGTTGAACGCAATAAGAATTTTTCAACGTCTATAATTCCTAACCAGTCATTAAAATTCGTTCGGCCTTTTGTCCAAACAAAACGGCCCACCAGTTAAACGTATAATATCGTATCATTACTGCATAATTTTTTTTTCACCCTCAACGCAGGACATAACAGTTGATAGCAATTATAAAGTGTTTCAAGTTTCCTTTTAATTACATGAAATATTTTTGAATTTAAGAGTAAAAAGACAGATATTCACTGTATTTATTAGAGTTTACTTCGTCGTGGTAAATGTAAGCAAACATTCAATTATCCTTTCGCAGTCAGTGTTCCTGTCCGATAGAAGCGTAGGTAAAATGAAGTGCACTGAACAGGCGTCTAGATTTACGTACTTTACTATCTAAAATGATATCGTTACACAGGGTAATATTTAATCTGAACATTAACTTTATTTATTTATTTAATTTTTATATGCCAACAGTTACACCATCATTGATATAAACAGATTCTTATAAAATATCACATTATTTTAGATATCGAACCTGTTACAGGCGTACACCATATTATACAAAATAAGTTTAAACGAAGTAAGACATGTGTAAAACATAAGGTTTATGGGATAATTAGCAAAAAATAAACAAAGAAACAAATGGGAAATACTTATTAAAACTTTGAACATGTTAGTAATGATAGGTAAATCACTACATAATTTTCAGAGCTGACTTCAATGAGTTTGACCAAAAAACATAAAATACATAATGTTCACCATAAGAAAATATGTGGAACAAAGTGTTTCAGAACAAGTTTATTTTCTTTCAATGTAATATTTTATCATGCAAAACCTTTCAGTACGTTTTTTATTTTAAAGAACCTATTTTTAATACTTACTGTTACTTTTTTGTTTAAATAAAATACTTTATTAAGTTTTACAGTAGATATCTACTGTAAAACTTAAGAAAGAATTTTGACTTCAATATATTTTAAGTGGAAATATCACCGTAGCTTTTACATCGAGTTCTGTATCTTCAAATTTCGTACGGAATAATAAAATTTTTACCTCTCACATAACATTTCCAAGTCGGGACAAGTACTTAGGTTTACCTCCACCAAACATTTCTTTAGGATTAAAAAAAGTCTGCAATACGAGAATTTATTCATAATGAAATACGTTTTAATATTTAAATGAAAATATCAGAAAAGCTTTCTCTTTCATAACTATAAAAAAATTATGTAGTTACCCTTTAACGACGTAATAATAATATCAAAGCAAATTATTATCGTCTATTACTTCATTACATATAATCAGGTCAGCGTTCGTGAGAAACGGCAGGTGGTACTCCTACCGCCATTATCTTTAATAGACCTATTTCATTAAAATGATTTTAAAAAATTATTTCATACAAAAAAAACATTAATTAAAAAAAAATTAACGTGCAATGTTAGACAACTGTTTCCGATTCCGACGAGGACAATCGGTATTTAGAATAATTCGAACAATTATTTCGTTTCGATGATTGTTTTTGTGTCGGTAATGATACCTATGAAGTAATAATTGATCGTTAGTTATTTTTTGTTTGTTATTATCAATTTGAATGTCCTTTAATTATTCATTCTATTTGTATTCAGAAGACACATTACACTGCCGATAACAATTGTTGGGATTATTTTACCCAACAGAGATTCTATCTAAATCTTCAAATGGTCTTTAACAAACAATATACATAAAAGGAGTTACAGTCAAAGCGCTACTTTATTGCGGACCGCAATGATATCTCATTCAAATATTTATCCCTGAAGTAAGATTTGACGTTGAATTATTTTATTTCTATCTAGTAAACAGTTAATTCGTGTAAAAAATCGGCGTCGAAGATTTCAGAAGTAAATATCGTGTAATTTTTAATTGAAAATTAGCACAAAAACTTAATTAAATAGGAAATTATTCCGGAACGTTTAATGCGTAATGTTCAAAGCGGCCAAGCGAAAATGGTAATAAACCAAAACTAATTAATTATCTCGATGATTTACATTTTATACATAATAAATAACGGACTTTTATTATATTATATATCTTTGTTATTTATTATAAGCATGATTTAGTTTTAAATCAATTTGGAAGAGTGACGAATGTTTTTGAAAAACTAAATTAAGTATTCAATATTCCTGTGAGCCTTGTTATTACTCTTAATCGCAAAAAAAAAATCATAATACATAAACAATTTTATAAATATCGTTAAATAGATCTAAAATCTAATTGTAATAAACAAGTCGTAATATGTTAGCCTATGATAACATGTACATTATTAAGGCTTTAAAACGGATGTGTAAACAGGTCATGTACTATTTTAAATAAAATAATTTCTATCAGCAATATAAGCACTTGACCTCAACGTGACAATGAGGCTGTAGATGATGAAGCGTCCTCGCTTGTAATACTCCAGCTCTGTATCAGCTTCCAGAACACAGGTATGACTTCCGGAACACAGCGAAGCTCTTTTGACGGCAGATTGACATCGAAGGTGGTGGCTAGCTAAGCGTGCTTAATGAAACACTGCCACCATCTATAATCCATTCGTCATACGGCCCCGCAATCGAACCCCAGACCTCTGTTTTACAAAATAAGCTATGAACAAACTGCATCAGGGAGACAATCTAAATATTTCCAGATAGTATCCACAATTAATCTGTAAAAGTGTATATTTAACAGGTATTTAAATATAATGAACAAATAGAGCTAATTAATTTCACTAAATGTCCTCCGCAATATAATCTCCACGAAACAGCTTATAACAAAAAGGAAATGTCGGAAGCGGGAACAAACATTTGGTCGAGAAGATAACGCAAGGGACGTGACCGAGTGCATACAAATGGGGCACATTCGCCGCTTTTTGTGCCATCCGTTAACAAGGAGAGAGCTTCAAGATGCTACTGTTTACCAACAATAAAGATAAAGCTTAAAGCACATTTCCAAATTCATCTCATCGATTATCATTATAACTAACCAATAAAACTTCATTGCGGAAATCGAAGAAACATACATACAGTTATGACCATACGATTGATACGCTGGCTAACCTATACATTACCGAACCGCCGAAGCCGCTTGTTCCAGAAACCTGAAATTTTAAATGTGTAGGTGCCAACAAATGTTTTTTGACATTCCATTCCCAAAGAGGAGAAAGGGAGTAGTCAAATTTCAATGACA